>CANOAT010000010.1:0-164592 GCA_947562085.1 Eudonia lacustrata | reverse complement strand
ATTATCGAGATTCAATTTTGTTTGGTGGCATAATGGCCCCATCACTAGTTGTTCTTTTTTTTATACTCTTGTCTCTGGAAAGGCAATATGGCTGGTTGATAGTTATCGTGTGTTGATAATTAAATAGATTTTATGTAGTAATAAGGGCATTTGGAGCCGTATTATTCTAATTAAGTGGATTGTGCAACCTGTGTTTGTGAGTGTGCGTCGTAAGCGAATTGTTTCGGGAAAACAATTAGCCGGGATGTCGGCCACACCGCTGCTGGAGTAACAGGTATTTCAAGGGGAAAGTGCACTTTGGGGTAGTTTGGGTGTGTTTAGGGAACCCTAGAAGACCCGGAGCCGGATTCGGGCCCCATCGGACCATATGGATCCCGTTCAGGACGGCGGGAGCGGCATGGAACTGTGAGTGGATTTTTTTCTATTTTTAATGTGTAATTTTAAGCAATAGCATAGTGTGTGTTGTGGGTTTCCGCAACATTTTGGTAGCAGAGCGTGGTTAATTCCGGTATTAGGTATCCGGTTATTCCGGTTTATCCTCTAGGTTAATCGGTGTAATTTTGTGTATTTTTTTTAGTTTGTAATAGGTTAAGCTCATTTCGTGTAAAATCGCACTTCCGGGACAGGTGCGGTTGAATTGTAAGGTTGGTAGTACCGTTGTTTTCGTTCGTTCATTCATTTGGGCTGGGACATTTCTCGGAACGTTAATTGTTATTTAATTTCGTTCAATTGAAAGCATCGAGTCGATTCGGGATAATCGATTCCGTGTTTTCGTTGACTCGTTTTAATTTTGTGTTTAGGTTTATTTAGTTTAAATTATTTATAATGACAGCGTCACGGCAGGAGTTGGCTCAGCAGCTCCGGTGGTTCACCGGGCTGCTTGAAGACGCGTTCGAAAGAAATGCAGGCTCGTTTCTTGTTGGCCGAGCGGTCGGTAACCGCTCTATTGTCAACCGACCCGGTCGGGGAGAAGGAGCTGGCCCTCCACGCCCAATATGTCAAGGATCTGGAGCACATCCAAGACATCTACGACGAGGTCCTTCAGCGGGTGAAGGAAATCGAGCGACTGCGGGAGGGGAAGCCTGTTGCGCGCCCCGCTTCGCTCCACACCCCTGGACCCAGCGCCATGAGAAGATTGGGTGCCCTGGAGGTCCCGCATTTCACCGGATGTATGCGGGACTGGGCTGGATTCCGGAACATGTTTTTGGCCTTGGTGGATACTCGGAAGGATTTCACCAAGGCCGAAAAGCTGGCATATCTCCGTTCCTTCCTAGATGGAGAACCCAGACAGCTCGTACAGCATCTGGAGCTGCAGGATGCGAGCTACGACACCGCCATGCAGCTGCTGGAGAAGCGGTACCAGAAGCCGCGTCTTCAGGCGGACGCGCACGTGACTCATCTGCTGGGATTGCCGAGGGTCAACCATAGGGCTCAGCTGAGGACGCAGCTGATCACCCCGCTCACCGTGTCCTTAAACGGGTTAAGGACGCTCGGACTGCCCGTCGACCAGTGGTCCTTCCTTCTTCTGCACATCGTTCTGGCCAAGTTGTCGCAGGAGATGAGGGACAAGTTCGAGCGGAATCGACTGGTCCACAAGGATCTCGGCAGCGTTCTGCCCTCGATAGGGGAACTTCTGGAGTTCCTGGAAGAGGAGGCTGGCCTGCTGGAAAACCAGCTAGCCTCCCAGGAGGCTCCGACAAGTGCGCCGGCCCGCACTTCCGGAGTCTACGGCGCCCAGCCGCCACGCAACCCAGGGAAGGGTCGCGGCAGGCTGGTGGCTGCGGCCGCCATCAACCCCGGTTCTGGATGCCGGGTTTGCGGACAGCAGCACGTGGAACAGCTATGTCCAGCAATTCTCGGGCTGCCCACAAAAGAGCGCCGAAACCTCGTTCGGACACGAGGATTGTGTTATGCCTGCCTGGGAGGACATAGGTACAATGAGTGTCCCCAGGCGAGGCCTTGCGATGTGTGCGGCGGACCGCACCATCGCTTACTGTGCACCCGTAGTGCTGAGGGCTCAGCACCGGTTCGGGAGAGGGGATCTCCCACGGGTGGCGGTTTGGGGCCGGGGTCAACTCCGCCTCCGGAAAGACGGAGTCCGCCACGGCCGCCACACTACAACCCCTCGTACACCCCGGCTCAGGTGAGTTGGGGACCGCCGGAACGGAGCCAGGTTCTGGCTACAACCCGGCACCCGGCGCGACCAACACCTGGAGTTGGTGCCTCTAAGGGCCACTGGGTACAGGGAGCCCCACCTCCGGACCCAACACCCGGATACTCGTACGCGTATCCTCCGCCGCCGTTACCGGAACAACAACGACGTGAGAACCGTCAACAGTTCTCACCGGTACAGCACGAGTACCCGAGGTTGGAATACCACCCACCCTATCACCGGTATGGTAGGGCAGCTGGATACGCACCACCCCGGATGGTGGCCTGCACGCGTCCGACTTACTGGCCGAGTCATCACGGTTCGACAGGGTCGGCTGCTGGCTCTGACGCGTGACTAGCCTGTGGTCGGGCTACGTCGGAACCGAGGACGGTTCTTTTGCCCATCGCGCAGGTACGCGTTTGGGGACCTAGGGGGGACTTCGTCCGGATACGAGCCCTCCTAGACACTGGGGCACAGGGCTGCTTAATTACGACGAGGGTAGCGAGGCGCCTACGTCTGGAGTGCGTGCCTCCCTCAGTTCCGATTCGGGGAGTCGGAGATACAGAAGTGGGGGGTCTGTCCGGTCAGACCCACATTTCCTTCTCTCCTGTGCATTCCGCTTCGATACGGATTGCGGCGGCCGCGATCGTACTCGACAATCTGCTGGGTTGGCATCCACCGACAGACATTCCGCGGGACGCAATGCCTGACACATCAGGGCTCATGCTGGCAGACCCTCATTTCGAGGAGCCGGCTCCGGTGGACCTCATATTGGGAGCGGATGTACTGGGCTGGATCCTTTTAGGGCCTCAGCGGAGTCTGGGCCGCTCTTCGTTGGTAGCTATACCTACCATCTTTGGACACGTTTTAATGGGACCGGTTTTCGACCAGGAGACGCGGGATGTCTCACCTGTCGTCGCTACTACCTCCATCGCTTCAAAATTCTGGGAACTGGAAGAGCCTCCCATGGTCTCCCGTCTGGATCCGGAGCATGTGGAGTGCGAAACCTTTTATAAGGATCACACACGCCGGATGGCGTCGGGTAGGATCGAAACTCGACTGCCCTTTATCGACTGTCCCCCTCTCTTGGGAAAATCGAGGGCGTTGGCAGAGAAACGACTCTTGTCCATGGAGCGTCGTATGTCTCGCGATCCGGTACTTCGGGAAAAGTATATCGAGTTCATGCGAGAATACGAGGCCTTGGGGCATATGTCGCGGGTGACTGTCGACTGGACAACGACAGATCATTTTTTCTTGCCTCACCACGCGGTGTTGAAGGCCTCATCTGGAAAACTACGGACTGTTTTTGACGGATGGACTGTTACGCGTTGGAGGTCGCCTCAAACATGCCGACCTGCCCTTCGGTAGCCGTCATCCTCTGCTACTCCCCAAAGGAGGACCTTTGGTAGAACTGGTGGTCTCGGATAGACACCTGAAAAACGCTCACGCGGGGTGTAATGCGTTACTGGCGATATAACAGAGGGAGTTCTGGATTTTGTCCTCTCGGAGAGTGGTTCGCAGCGTGTTATTTAAGTGTGTGGCTTGTTACCGGGTGAAGGCCTCCACTATGCAGCCACAAATGGGGGATCTCCCTTCTGACCGGGTTTGTCAGACTACTAGGCCGTTCGACGGGGTCGGTACGGATTTTGCTGGACCGTTTCTGGTGAAAACCACAGCCTATCGTAACACTAGGGTCACGAAAGCATACCTGTGCGTTTTTGTCTGCCTGGCCACTAAGGCCGTCCACCTGGAAGTGGTTTCGGCTCTGTCTACGGAAGCCTTTGTCGCCACGCTGGATCGTTTTGTTTCGCGACGGGGTTTACTTTCTCTCATTCGGTCCGACAACGGTACCAACTACAGAGGCACTGCCAACTACTTAAAAGATGTGAACGATTTTCTGGATAAAAATTGTAATAGCATAAGTCAAGCTCTCGCACAGCGGGGAATCACATGGCGATTTAGTGTGCCAGCCTGTCCCCACTGGGGCGGGATATTTGAAGCCGCGGTAAAATCGGCAAAAACCCACTTGCGCCGGGTAGTCGGGGAAACTACCCTCACGTATGAGGAACTTACAACTGTGTTTTGTAAGGTTGTGGCGGTTCTCAACTCGCGTCCGCTTTGTCCACTCTCCTCTGACGCAAATGACATGGAAGTCCTGACCCCTGGTCATTTTTTGGTCGGTCAGCCACTCACTGCCCTGCCTGAGTATCCCTGGAAGGATGAACGCAGACACCGGATGTCTCGTTTTCAAATGATACAACAAATGAGTCAGGACTTGTGGCGTCGTTGGTCACTGGAGTATCTGCATTTATTGCAGCAGCGTGTAAAGTGGACAGACCGGACGTCGCCCCCTTCGGAGGGGGATCTGGTTTTATTAAAGGAGGCTAATTTGCCATCGTTATTTTGGAGACGAGGTCGCATTTTAAAGTTAGTCTGGGGCGCGGACGGGACTCCGCGTGTGGCGCAAGTGTTGGTTGATGGATCGGTGCTAAATCGCGCAGTCGCGACCTTAGCTCGATTACCGGTTGACTAGTTTAAGATTTCAGGCTAGAAAGCGGTACGTCCGCTTTGGGTGGCGGGATGTTGCAAATAAACAGGCATTTATTTTTGTTGGAAATAAAACTTTGATTTGTATTATGGACGAATTGATTATCGAGATTCAATTTTGTTTGGTGGCATAATGGCCCCATCACTAGTTGTTCTTTTTTTTATACTCTTGTCTCTGGAAAGGCAATATGGCTGGTTGATAGTTATCGTGTGTTGATAATTAAATAGATTTTATGTAGTAATAAGGGCATTTGGAGCCGTATTATTCTAATTAAGTGGATTGTGCAACCTGTGTTTGTCAGTGTGCGTCGTAAGCGAATTGTTTCGGGAAAACAATTAGCCGGGATGTCGGCCACACCGCTGCTGGAGTAACAGGTATTTCAAGGGGAAAGTGCACTTTGGGGTAGTTTGGGTGTGTTTAGGGAACCCTAGAAGACCCGGATCCGGATTCGGGCCCCATCGGACCATATGGATCCCGTTCAGGACGGCGGGAGCGGCATGGAACTGTGAGTGGATTTTTTTCTATTTTTAATGTGTAATTTTAAGCAATAGCATAGTGTGTGTTGTGGGTTTCCGCAACAGTGGTATGGTTTAAAATGTTAAGGTAATTATTATGCTATTTAAGAAAATACTTTAATGTTATAATTACTTATGTTATAATGAGCGCTAAACACCCTAATTATTTATGTCTCTTTAGGTATTGGGCAATAGACGTACATTTTTTTAAATCAATGTATCGCAAAGCAACATCACGCACCTACACATTCACTACTAACTCGCTACATTGTCAAATACTTAATGTAAAAATTAGACTGATAAAATTGCACTAAAAAGTAAAAAAATAAGCGTTAGACTTATAAAGAGACAATAATTTTATTAGGAAAATATATAGTCACAATTATTGTTATTTTTGGAGCCGGTGCCAGCCAACGAAGTTTTTGGAGCCGGTGCCAGTCCGCGTTTGTAGTCAAAATTTCATTCATAAGATTGAATGTACTATTATGATTATATGTAGGTATATAGTATGTCGTTAAATGTTTATTAAAGTTACCTTGGCTGGCACCGACTCCAAAAATAACAATAGTCTATATAAGTCTAACGCTTATTTTTTACTTTTTAGTGCAATTTTTTGGACTCTGTTTTTATTTGTTAAAATTTTTGTTTATTTCTCGCTTTTTAGTGGTTCGTTTCTATCTATTTATCAAAAGCGAATATGGGTAGACCTACTAAACGCGCTGCTTGTATGAGACAGCGCCGAAAACGAGAAACGCCTATCTCAAAGTAGGAAATCAAAAACTGAGTTCCGGTGCCTGCCTTCTTTTGCTTCGTCATAGTCGCTTAACTATCTCAATCGAGATATTTTATCGCCACCTGTGAAATACTTATCACTGAGGAGTTCCAATGGCAATCTGTGGTCTTTTTCATCAGTTACACTTCATCAAATCTTCTGAATGCAAATGCTTGACTTATTTCTGAAAATACCAAAATCGCTATAGGTATGCCTACCATATTTGAGGAGTTCCTTCAATTCCTTGAGGATTCCATCATCAGAATTGGACTAAATTAAAATGGGACCACACGGGAAGCACCAGCTTTCAAAAAAGAAAGAATCATCTAAATCGGTTCATTCAGTCGAAAGTTCAGAGGTAACAAACATAAAAACAAAATACAGTCGAATTGAGAACCTCCTCCTTTTTTTGAAGTCGGTTAAAAAAATACAGTCGAATTGAGAACCTCCTCCTCCTCTTTTTGAAGTCGGTTAAAAAAATACAGTCGAATTGAGAACCTTCTCCTTTTTAACCGACTTTAAAAAAAAGGAGGAGGTTCCCAATTCGACCGTATTTTTTATATTTTTTTTTATGTTTGTTACCTCAGAACTTTCGACTGGGTGAACCGATTTTGATGATTCTTTCATTATTTGAAAGCTGGTGCTTCCCGTGTAATCCCATTTTAATTTGGTCCAGTTCTGATGATGGAATCCTTAAGGAATTGAGGGAACTCCTCAAATATTGTAGGCATACTTATAGCGATTTTGGTATTTTTAGCAATAAGTCAAGCATTTGAATTCAGAATATATCATTTGAATAAATTTATCTGATAAATAAGACCACAGATTGCCACTGGAACTCCTCAATGATAAGTATTTCACGGGTGGCGATAAGATATCTAGATTAATATAGTTAAGCATCTATGACGAAGAAAAGTTTCACTGATAAAATTGCACTAAAAAGTAAAAAATAAGCGTTAGACTTATACAGACAATAACTTTATTAAGAAAAAATATAGGTACAATTATTGTTATTTTTGGGGCCGGTGCCAGCCAACGAAGTTTTTGAAGCCGGTGCCAGTCCGCGTTTGTAGTTAAAATTTCATACATAAGATTTAATGTACTGATTATAATATAGTATGTCGTTAAATGTTTATGTTAAAGTTACCTTGGCTGGCACCGACTCCAAAAGTAACAATAATTGTACCTATATTTTTTCTTAATAAAGTTATTGTCTGTATAAGTCTAACGCTTATTTTTTACTTTTTAGTGCAATTTTATCAGTGAAATTTATCAAAAGCGAATATGGGTAGACCTACTAAACACGCTGCTCGTATGAGACAGCGCCGTTTAAATGAGACAAGCGAAGAAAACGAGAACCGCCTAACTCAAAGTAGAAAATCAAAAACTGAGTTCCGATGCCTGTCTTCTTTAGCTTCGTCATAGTCGCTTAACTATCTTAATCGAGTTATTTTATCGCCACCCGTGAAATACTTATCATTGAGGAGTTCCGATGGCAATCTATGGTCTTTTTCATCAGTTACACTTCATCAAATGATACTTTCTGAATGCAAATGCTTGACTTATTTCTGAAAATACCAAAATCGCGATAGGTATGCCTACAATATTCGAGGAGTTCCCTCAATTCCTCGAGGATCCCATTATCAGAACTGGCTCAAATTAAAATGGGACCACACGGGAAGCACCAGCTTTCAAAAAAGAAAGAATCATCAAAATCGGTTCACTCAGTCGAAAGTTCTGAGGTAACAAACATAAAAAAAAAAAAAAAAAAATACAGTCGAATTGATAACCTCCTCCTTTTTTTGAAGTCGGTTAAAAAGAAGGCAGGCACCGGAACTCAGTTTTTGATTTGCTACTTTGAGAATAGGCGTTTCTCGTTTTCTTCGCTTATCTCATTCAAACGGTGCTGTCTCATACGAGCAGCGCGGTTAGTAGGTCTACCCATATTCGCTTTTGATAAATAGATCGAAACGAATCACTAAAAAGCGAGAAATAAACAAAAATTTTAACAAAAAAACCGACTCAAAAAAACTGGATGCCTAGTACGTTGCGTAGGTTTTGCGTAGGTAGTTTAGTTTGTTCAATTTACTTGCAATTAACCTTTATTATACTCAATCTTATATTCTTAAAAACTATGCGATTGCCATATACTTAACTTCACATCTAACAAAACACATATTATGACAAACAAGCAAATACCAAATATTTACTTGCAATCCACATAAAGAAACAAATAAAAAATATATTTTTAGACTGCTTACATAGACACACATTTTATTAGGAAAATATGTAGGTACAATTATTGTTATTTTTGAAGTCGGTGCCAGCCAAGGTAACTTTAAGGACATACTATATACCTACATAATCATAATAGTACATTCAATGTTATGCATGAAACTTTGACTACAAACGCAACGTGGACTGTCACCGGCTCCAAAAACTTCGTTGGCTGGCACCGGCTCCAAAAATAACAATAATTGTACCTATATATTTTCCTAATAAAATGATTGTCTATAATTAAGCAGTCTAAAAATATTTTTTTTATTTGTTTCTTTAAGTGTAAGTAAACAAATACACAAACAAGCAAATACCAAATATTTACTTGCACTTACTTAAGTGCAAATTACGAAGGCTGCGGCCGTAGGATTTAAAAAAAAAACAATTTTTTTTACACTAATTTAATTTCGATATAAGAAATTATAAAGAATATTTAATTAACTAAAATTAGATGACAATCGTTCGATGTATGAATAGAGAGTGATGTCACTCCGGCCGCGGTTGCGATGCGCCGCACGGAGTCACGTTGTGCGCTGTCAGCACCTCGTGGTCGTGGCTGTAGCTAGGCCATGCGATGTTGAAATAGGTGTTTTGGCGTAAACTGCAACGTTGGCGGAACGCACGTAGAGTAGGCACGTAACATGCAAGTAAATATTTGGTATTTGTTTGTTTGTCATAATACGAGTATATTATGTGTTCTGTTAGATGTGAAGTTAAGTATATGGCAGTCGCATAGTTTTTAAGAATAATTATAATAAAAGTTAATTACAAGTAAATTGAACAAAGTAAACTACGCAATTATTTTTTAATTTTTAATGCCATTTTATTGAGTCAAATTTTTTTAAGTCGGTTTTTGTTTTTTGTTAAATTTATTGTTTTTTTGAAGTCGTTTAAAAAGGGGAATTCATTAAAACAGTAAAAACGAAAAAGTGAGCTAGTAGTTTTTTTTTGTTTTTTAATTATTCGATAGGCTTGCATTTGACTACTATCTCACCTGATGATAAGTGATGATGTAGCTTACGATGTAACATGCTTGCCTAGAAGGTACCGATTCACTCGTGATTTGAAGACCCCAATGTTATATTTGATAGGAAACACAGACTGAGGCAAGGAGTTCCACAGCTTTGCGGTACGTAAGAAAAACGTGGACGCAAAACGCTTCGTACGCATGGGTGGAATCTCTACTGTATAACTATGGCGTCGCGCAGTTTGTCTGGTTGTCTTGTGATAGAAAGGTGATGGCGGAACTAAATTGAACAATTCCATTGCACACTCTCCGAAGTGAATCCGATAAAAAATCGAAAGACTTGCGTCCTGGCGCCGATGTTCTAAGCTCTGCAGCTTGGCGTGAAACAGATCGTCATCGTCGATGAGCCTTCTGGCTCTCCTGTCAATAGATTCCAGTGCTTCAAGTTGGTATTTGGCGGAACCATCCCAAAGGTGAGAATAATACTCCATACACGACCGGACTTGTGCTTGATATAAAGTAAGCAGCTGTCCCGGTGTGAAGAACCTTCTCACCTTTGAGAGGATACTCAGCTTTTTAGCGGCAAGTTGTGACTTCGATTCCAGGTAGGAGTTAAAATTTAGGGTCGATGACAGTTTCATACCAAGAAGCTCGAGATGGTCGCAAATGGGAACAGAGGAACCTCGGAAAGTAAGAGCCAGGGTGAAAGGACTCCTTTTTGCGGAGAATAGACACGCATGTGTTTTGGTGGCGTTGAACTTGACCAGGTTCGCATCACCCCAATCGGATACTTTTCTCAAGGATGAGTTCAAACGCTCAACCATGGTCTCTCTCAAAGACTGGATCTGAGCTCCACTAGTTCGTGCGTTAGATGTATAACTCTCAAAGACAGTGCTGTCATCTGCGTACCCAAGTATACCGGGTTGTAACAAGTCGTTGATGTGCAGCAAAAAAAGTGTCGCAGAGAGTACTGACCCCTGTGGGACCCCAGCGTTTATCGCAAATTGATCGGATGAGCAGCCATCAATGACTACTCGAATCGATCGATCTCGCAGGAAGTCAGAAATCCAGGCACACAGACTAGCAGGTAGGCCAAATGATAGAAATTTATTGATAAGGCCATCGTGCCAAACTCTATCGAAAGCCTTAGAGATATCCAGGGAAACGGCAAGCGTTTCTCCGTAATTCTCGATGGCCTCGCTACAGATGTGTGTGACGTATGCTAGAAGGTCTCCCGTGGATCGATTTCGGCGAAAATCGTATTGACGATCACTAAGGAGATCCTTCGCTTCTAGATAAGTGATTCAGAACACGTTCCATAGTCTTACAGAGAATGGAAGTGATTGATATTGGCCTGTAGTTGGCGGGTTCGGCACGACTACCTTTTTTGGGCACCGGTTGAACGTTAGCCGAATTCCATGTTTTCGGCACTTCAAGGAAAGACGAAAGAGGCTGTGATCTGTAAGACAATCCTCAGTTTCTTTGAAAATTTTCTGTTCTGTTTTCCTGTCTGAGTGCTTATATATAATCTAGAAGACCTATCGCAGGAACAGTAGGAAGGCACAAAGATAAAACCAAGGCCATTGCATTTTTTAAACATCAAAGAGGAAGAGTTTCATAGCGGGTTCGAATCGGTATTAAGGAGAGACAATTTAAGTACCTACTGATATACCTGCCAATAGTCACCGACGTAACTCCAGCTTTGCTGATTGGGCGGTTATATTATTCGTTAAACTATTGACAGTAAAAGTATGATTTTGAACTCCGCTGCACGCAGCAGTGCTGCGGCAGCACTGCTGGTCTCCATATATTCTCTATAAGTTTATATGAGATTACATTCCGAGCTAAGCAGCAATGTCGCGGCAGCAATGCAGGACCAGTAGTACTGCGGACAGCACTGCTGAGGCAGCACTGCTGCGTGCAAGCGGAGTTCGGAATCATATCTTAAAGTTGACCATCTTCTGGCTTGGCTGTGACGAGGTGGACTCACGTCACGACCTATTAAAATTTTCCGTGAAACTACCGACTGCGTGCGGAAGGAAGGAAACGCACGGACGGACGGGTGTTGTAGGAAACAGTAAGCTGACACGAATATTATATACGACAACGGAAAATATACTTAGGTTAGTACGTACACAACTACACAGTTTAATTTATAAAATCAATTGTATATTCTTTTCTAAAGTTTACGCGAACACTACACATTGAAATGAAACAACTGTTACGGCTCTACTCGCTTATGTGAAGGATTCCTACCAATTTGTCAACGATATCAAAGACCTACATCTCGCTGACAATGAAACTATGGTTAGTTTTGATGTGCAGTACTTATTTACATGCCTACCAGTACAGGATTGCATTGAAATTACCAAAAAACGTCTAGCGGAACAAGATATGCCTGATGAATATGACTACATTAGAGCATTGTCTAACATCTGGCTACCTTTTGTGGAATGACATTTACTACCTGCAAGTAGAGGGTGTTGCCATGGGTTCGCCTGTTTCGCCCGTTGTCGCCGATATCTTTATGGAAGACTTCAAGGAGAGGGCCCTGAGCACAGCACCGGTAACCCCTAGGTTCTACAAGCGGTACGTAGATGACACTTTCACTATCCTACTAACTGATAAAGTATCTGCTTTTCTAGATCATCATAACTCCATACATCCAAAAATACAATTCACAATGGAGTTTGAGGCAGATAGTAAGCTAGCTTTCTTGGATCATAGTTTGAGTCACACTGTGTATCGTAAAGTAACCCATACGGATAGGTACCTCAATGGTGATTCTCACCACCATCCTAGACAGTTGGCTACTGTAGGGAAATCTTTGTTTCAGAGAGCACGCGGCATCTGTGACACCTAACACCTGGCTGCTGAGCTTCAGCATGTCAAGCACGTACTACAGGATAATAAACTGAAAGTACCACGGCTTTGTCACAGAAAACGCAATAAACCAACCACAGTCGAGCGCCAACCTGCTGTACTTCCATTATATGAAAGGTGTAACTGACAAGATTGGACATATCATAGAGCGAGCTTCAATCAACACTTACTTCAAGCCGCCGAAGAAGATCAACCAATTTTTACGACCTGTCAAGTGCAACATACCCCTTCAAGATGCAGGCGTGTGCAAACTAGACTGCGACTGTAGGCTCTCTTACATCGGGCAAACAAAGAGAAGTGTAGGAACCCGTGTTAAAGAACATAATTATAGCCGACGTCAAGCATAGGTGCGAAAATAAGTCTGCAGTATGCGAACATTCCCTAGAGGGGCCCAACCATTACATCAGATTTGATAAACCACAAATACTCGCTAGAGAACAACGATTCATCCCTAGGATGATACGCGAGGCTATTGAAATTAAAAAACATCCTAATTTTAATAGAGAAGAAGGTTTGAATCTACCACCAGCCTGGGATCCCATCATACAAAATATTAAATCCCAGCCCCGACACCATACTGCCAGACCAAAAGATACTGTAAGCTCTTTCTGCGTAAAAGGGAACGCACCTAATTAAATTTAAATGAGGGTATACAAGCTACCAACTAATTATGAGATGACCAACACCTCATTCTCCCTGTGACCACGGACCCTGCAAAGGGTTCGAAACGTCAGGATAAACATTAAATAAGTAATGTGTAAAATAAACGCGAGTAGATCCGTAAAAGTTGTTTCATTTCAAATCAATTGTAAATAAAATTCATTTAAGAAAGTTCCTTTTCTACAAGCTGCGCGAGGAGCTAACCTTAGCAGTTAGCTTCCATTTCATAGTTCACGAACTCTAAGCCCATAAGCATCCCTACCTAAAAAGGTAGGGACTTTACGTACTGGTAAATAAAATTATAGGCAAATAAAATACAATTCAGCTTCTAAACTACTGAGGCTGAGAACAAACAAACCTTAGATTAATACAAAAATTCTAGCTAGACAAGACACAAGCTCTTTAGTAAAGTAAACCCAAACCATAAGTGCCATACGAAAGAGATGCGTCTGCGTCCTCTCTGCGGAAAGAAGGAACCTCGAAGGAAGAAGGAACCCATTTTGGCTTTGAATACCGTTAAAAATTAGGTAACGATACTGCTGTCAAACGAACATACCGTTACTAGCAAAAGTAACGGTATGCTTGTTATTGTTACATGCTTAGAGCATTAAACCAACCGGAGACGCCACTGACAGGCGTTCCCCTCTGCCAAAATTATATGACCGGCGGTCATATCGATTATATAAAACTAGTTCTCGCGCGTTCCGGCGTCATTTACAAATCGCGGTGCACGCGTTAGGACGTAAGCAAAAAATGTCGACTTGCAGCGTGTTTTCGTGTAAAGAGCGATCAGAAAAGTCGAATGTACAAAAGGATAACGTTACTTTCCATCTGTAAGTATTATTTTGTCTTATTATTGTTGAATAAAGCACTAAATTTGTAAAAAACAAAAAATATTGTCAATCAAAAAGTGTTGCCACTAAAACGTCAAGTTGCAATTTTGCGTAACTTTTAAAATTTAATGAGCCAACTACAATTTATACTTCACGTTCTTTATCGTTAAAACTGTTTTTTAATACAAATGCTTATTTAATTAATAATAAATCACTATTTATAAATTGTTACTTATTTTCGTTTTCCAACGTTTTTTGCAACTAAATTGCTTTAAAAAATTTCAATACTATGAAACTGTATGCTTAGGATCGGTCTACTTCATTAATATAATGGTTTGACGTCCCGTCATTTATCCCGAAAATAGGAAATTTAAATTTAATTACATAGCCACACTGCAACAAAGTTAGAGCTGCGACAGTACAAAAACAAAACATCGATATAGACTTCATCATAATGTTTATTCTGGCTATATATTTTTCAGATTTCCAAAAGATGTATTTATTATATTTATATATTTGGATCACAGCTTGTGAAAATCATGTTTCGTGGACTCCTAAACGCACATGATTTGCTCCCAGCATTTTCAAACTTTTTGTTTTATACTGCAGTCCAACAGCGTGTCGTGGCAACTTTTAAATTATTAAAATATATGTGATTTTTATTATTATAAAGTACTAATCATAACTTCTTTGAAATATTTACAATAAAAATAAAGATTATTGAATTGTTGTTAATTCTTTTTCGTTTAGAAAATAAAATAATGAGGTAAAAAATATTGATTACCATTTGTTTACGACGATGCCTAGTTTTAAGTAATACGCCGAGGAAACAGTAAAATTCCTTTATTCGGAATAAAATATAAATAAAATAGGGACGCGCGTACGAGCTGAAATCTCGTTGATAGATAGATGTCATTGTCCGGCCGTCGCCGGTGTCGCTAGTCAGTGGTTTCACTGCGTCGTCTTTGCTCCATTGCCGTTAGTATGCTTAACATCCTCCTCCCTCTTGGAAGCTGAGGTTCCAAGGACCTCATGAGAATCGCCTATGGGCAGAGCGCAAACTTTGGTTAATGCTCTTTTTAAGATGTCCTTGGACGTTCCATAGTATAGTTTGTTGATGCGTCCTAGGATCCATTTCATCGGTGGAAGGTGCTCCTCTTTAATAACAACCATGTCTCCAACCTTTAGGTATGTTTCCCTTACAATATTTTTGCCATTTCACGCGTTGCTGAAGTACACAGAGGAAAACTCGCAACCACTGCGCCCAGAAGTACTGCCTCATGCGCTCCAGCTGCTTTTATCGGTTGATCGAAATCTTGGTCGAAGAAATGTTTTTTCAGACATGAAAAACCTTTATCCAAATACTTGGAAAATCTCCTGCCTGAATCGAGGCAGGAGATTTTCTAAAATTGTCAAGATTCGGACCAGCCAAATGTGGAAAGTTCCTTTTTCATTTTGTTATTCCATTTTCAGTCTTCCTTTAAGATTCTTCGTTACCCACATAAAAGATTGATCTGCGTTATGGAACCATGAAATTACATGTTGTTCAGTTTTTCTGTTCCTTCTGTTTGAGAGTCTGGGTTAGATAGCCAACTATTTTTACAAGCTTTTATTAAACTTGCAATGTATGTATGTATGTTTGTTCAGTTGGAATCTTACACCTCAATTTTGAAGCTGATATCTTCAACCGATTGAGCTGTAATTTCATGATGAAGTTTTTGTTTGACATGCCAATACATTTTTTGCCACACTTTGGATTCTAAGACTTTGCCCAATGCAGGAAGAAAGAATAGATACATGCCTATAGTTGGAAACAACATTTGTATCACTACCTTTGTGAATGAGAGTCAGGTGTGCCGATTTCCACTGTGATGGAAATATACCATTTGAAGCGATTTGTTATAATAATATTTGTAATGGCCCGCAAGATTCTCGGCATACATTTTTAGTAATATGTTTGGTTACCATGCTGATTTACCATCTAAACCAGCACGCTTATTATTAAAGCCTCCTCGATCTCCGATACTGATAAATTCAATGAACCCAGAGAAGACATGCAATCTCGAGCAGTTAAGTCGTTCTGAGAAATTTTAGTCACTTGAGGATACTTTAGTTCATAAACCGACTGAAAGTACCTACTCTGAACTTATAACGTCATTACACAATTATATAATATAAAAGCTTGTCGCGAGATTTACTTGTGTAGATAAAAAAGTAAATTAAATAACTTGATGTGATTGATTTTAACTATTAAAATTTTCGGGCTATGTCTTTATTATTGGCATCGACAAATTTAATCGATAGTGTCAAGCCCTATCGACGTTTATATAAAGTTGACGTCAGACTCGTGCACGGACAGGCTATCCCTGTGTGTGAATATATTAGTGTGCGTCTAGTTTATGCTAGTGTTTAATAATTTTGTAGTTTGCGTGCGTAGCGACGTCATTGAAAAATGCATCAGTGTGAACTGTATTTGTGTGCGTTTACCTCGTCCCCCGCAGACAATGACAGACTTTTTTTCATAGAAATTCATGCGCATGGCCTCTCCATTTGGTTTAATGCTCTAAGGTTACATGGATGGATACCGGTAAAAACCGGTAAATTAACTACCCGTTCTGCGCGGATCAGCCAAAACGCATTGTTACACCCTTTAAATGTCAGAGTTATTGCTGACAGCTCTAGGCTGCTTATTCAGCATTTTCTAGTTGGAACCGCCGCTCGTCGGGAGCGACGCTTCAGTCTCATTTGATCCGCGAGTCGCGAAGGTTGTCTGCCTGCCTTACTATAAAAATCACTTGTTTAAATTCTATCTCTCGTCAATTAATAAATTCCTTTTTTAAAACCTCGACTCAGAGGCTCGTCGTAACATTTGGTGGCAGCGGTGGGATCCAAAAAGGATCCTCGGTACGTCTCGTTACAACAGTGCGTTTTGTTTCCTAGTGACTCTAGTGTGGACAATAGTGAATCGCTGTATCCCGCTGTATCTCGCTGTATCCCGCTGTATGCCGCTCTGGACCTGTGGAGCCGCTGTATCGTGACCATAACCTCGCCGTATCCTGAAAGAAACCCGACCAAAGTCGCCGTGCCCTACCCCAGTGAAGAAGACCTGGAAGGCAACCATATAAACACTGATCCTACTGTATCACGCTGTATCCCGCTGTATCCCGCTGTACCCCGCCGTATCTCACTGCACTCCGCTCTGGACCTGTGGAACCAAACCGTTACATCGTGTCCGTGAATCCGCCGTGTCCTGAAAGAAAACAGTCCGTCATATTACTAACAATTTTAGTGCGTCGCGCAGTGAACATTCGAATAAACTATTATAGTGCCCGTGACGCCCTTATCGCTCAGGAATGCGATCAATACTTCCCGTCGTCGCCGTGTACGCCGCTTGTGCAACATTGTTGCTGTGAGTTTGGTCTTGTTTATTTTACTATTAATCGTAATTGTTGTATTTTGTTGAAATCAAATCGTAACTTTTGATTTCATTAAGTTTAATTTAAGCTTAATTCTAAACTTTAATTTTCTATTTTTGTTATTTTATTGTACTTAGTCAAAGAAAATAGACTCGTAACCTTCTTTGTTTCACTAGGCGTTTATTTTCTTGTTTTCTATTTTTGCTGTTTGTTTCCGTTTATAATTTAAACTTAATCTAAATATGACAGACGCCAAGACAGAATATGTCCTAGACGCCGAATTACCTGTCGATACAGAGGATGAAAGATGTCCTAGCCCATGTGTGAGCGAAAGGAAAACTCGCTCTAAAGGCATAAAGGTGCCTACGCCACAATCCGTACCTAGCTTAGAATTAAACATACTATTGAAATTTATAAAACCCTATGATGGCAGCCGAGACACTCTGAATTCTTTTATAATAAATTGTAACAACGCGTATGACCTTGCGAGTAATCAACAAAAACCAATTTTATTTAAATATATATTATGCCAACTCCAGGGGAAAGCCGAGCTGGCGTGCTCCATAAAAGAATTTAATAACTGGGAGCAATTAAAAGACTTCCTGAAAACGCAATTTAGTGAGAGGAAACACTACTCACACTTACTCAATGAACTGCAAGAAAGTAGGCAGTCATCTAGCGAAAACGTTAGCCAATATGCTCTCCGCGTCGAAACTTATTTGTCTCAGCTTTTAACCGAGATCACCTTAACCAATACTAAATTAAAAGAACTTCCTGGCCGCACTGCAGCCATGGAAGAATTGGCCTTGCATCACTTCCTTATGGGTTTACAACCAAGGATTTCTAACATTATCAGGTGCAAGTCACCGAAGACGCTCAACCAAGCAATTAACTTCGCTATATCCGAAGAACGCATTCAGCAGACATTATATAAAAGAAATTCCAACGTGGAAAGTAGACCTCCAAATAGAAATCAAAGGAACCCTAATCCTAATACTTCAAACTCGCAGTATCGACCCCAACCTTCTACGTCGGGTCCAAATAGGAATTATTCTCCTAATTATCAATCACAAACCTCCACTGTTTCCTGCAGATACTGCAAATTCCCTGGCCATACCATTGAAAACTGCCGGAAGCGAGAGTATAATAATAGGCTCCGCGGTCAACAAAATCCAGGCTCTAACCCAAATCCCATTAGGAGAGTCAACTTCAACCATAACCAAGAAGACGAAGGTCATGAGGAAACAGACTTCGATTCGCCTAATGATGAAAATTTAAACTAGATAGCGCCTCGTCCAGGTGTCGCACGAGTCGCCTGCTAATAAGAGAAAGACACCCTAATACCGTGGCCCTCGGATGCATTGAACCAAACAATTCTAAATCCACTGTATCTAACTCCAAAATCGCTGTATCTAAATCCGTGGCCCTCGGACACACCGAACTAAACAATTCTAAATCCACTGTATCCAATCCCAAATCCACTGTATCAAATTCTAAATCCACTGTATCCAATCCCAAATCCACTGTATCAAATTCTAAATCCACTGTATCAACATCTAAATCCACTGTATCAAATTCTAAATCCACTGTATCAACATCTAAGTCCACCGCTTCAAACACCATATCCACTGCATCCCAACCATCTACATTGACTACGCAAACCCCTAAGTCTACCGAAGCTAAAATCTACAAAGTTTCATTCGACCCCTCTAAGAAGTCGTTACCCCACGTTGTTATTAAAACCACTGTCTCTAACTTGCCTTTATCTCTCCTAGTAGACACCGGTTCCTCGATCAGTCTCCTAAAAAACTCTGTAATAGAATCTAGATCACCACTTCGTAAAGAATTCTTAAAATTAAAAGGTTTTAATTCCAATGAAGACACTGTTCAAACTTTAGGCTCTCTCGATTTAGAAATGTATCTGAATGACAAATCTAATAATCCCTTGAAGCACGAATTCCATGTAGTCGATGATGTAGACTTACCTTACGATGGCATTATCGGAAATGACCTCCTAACCAAATTTCATGGCAGAATCAACTTCACTCGCGAACTCTTAAGACTAAGTAATTCTGATATCAAACTATTCTTCACAAATCCTTACTTCATAATTCCAGCACGCTCCGAAAAAGTAATAGAGTGCTCAGTATCAAATCCTAACGTTACAGATGGCCTAATTCTTGATCAAAGTCCGTCAAAAGATCTCCTAATCGCCAATTGCCTCGTCCGCGTAAAAGAAAATAAAAAAGTAAATTTAACAGTTGTAAATCTTTCCGAAACTCCAATAAATGTGAAGGTCAATCTTGGTCTCACACTCACTCCCATTGACTCGATTCAACAAGAAGGAAAAGTAGACGTAGCCTCAGTTAACTACTCCAACTACCAGCCTAAAATCCAAAATTCCGTTGAACGGACCCAGCAAGTACTAAATTTATTAAGAGTAGACCATCTAAATCATGAAGAAAAGGAAGCTCTTTTTCAAGTCTGTTCGGACTACTCTGATATATTTCATCTCCCTGATGAAAAGCTTTCGTGTACTAAAGTCCTTAGACACGACATTAAAACTACCTCTGAAGACCCTGTCCATTCCAAAACCTACAGATTCCCTGAAATCCATAAGAGAGAAGTCGACAAACAAGTTAACCAAATGCTCGACCAGGGAATTATAGAACCATCTACATCCCCTTGGTCATCACCCATATGGGTGGTGCCCAAAAAGCTCGACGCATCAGGCCAACAAAAATGGCGTGTCGTAATCGACTACAGGAAACTGAATGACATTACGATCGGGGATACTTATCCCATTCCTAACATCACCGAAATCCTAGATCAGTTAGGAAGTAGCAAATACTTTTCCACCCTTGACTTAGCTTCCGGTTTCCATCAGATCCCAGTCAATAATCCTGAAAAAACTGCTTTCAATGTACCACAAGGACATTTCCAATTCACTCGTATGCCCTTTGGGCTAAAAAACGCACCTTCCACCTTCCAAAGACTAATGAATACCATTTTATCCGGGCTACAAAACCTTCGCTGCTTCGTTTACCTTGATGATATTGTGACCTATTCGTATGATCTTTCTTCTATGATTAAAAACCTGATTGCCGTATTCCAAAGACTTAGAGAATCTAACCTCAAACTACAGCCAGATAAATGTGAATTCCTCAGACGAGAAGTCGCCTATCTTGGTCACTTAATATCGACAAGTGGAGTCAAACCTAATCCCGACAAAGTCAAAGCAGTAGTCGAATTTCCTACTCCTAGGAATCCGAAAGACATCAAATCATTTCTAGGGCTCGTCTCATACTATCGCCGATTCATACCTGATTTTTCCAAACTCGCTAAACCCCTCACGTCTCTTCTTAAAAAGGATACCCCATTCGACTGGGAAAATCAACAACAAATCGCGTTTGACCTTCTAAAACAAAAACTATCCTCTGCACCACTTCTCTCCTACCCTGACTTCTCCAATCCATTTGTGCTCACATGCGATGCTTCCAACCATGCTGTGGGAGCCGTCCTATCCCAAGGTCCTATTGGAAAGGATCAACCAATTGCCTATGCATCAAGGACACTTAATAGGAGTGAATCTAATTACAGCACCACCGAGAAAGAGCTCTTGGCCATCATATTTGGCTGTAAAACATTCCGACCCTATTTATACGGTAACAAATTTCAGATCGTGACAGATCACCGTCCATTAAAATGGTTGTTTAACCACAAGGATCCAAGCAGCAAAATGCAACGGTGGCGCCTCAAACTCGAGGAGTTCGAGTACGAAATAGTATACCGAAAAGGTAAACTAAACTCCGTAGCAGATGCTCTGTCACGATACCCTGTAAACCCTGTAATTCCAACCGACTCGGAAGAACAATCTTCAAAACCAAGTCCCATTCAGCAAACCGAATCAGTAGTACCAACCGTAAATGAAGAAGGAAATGAATCTCCATTCAGTCCCTTAACTCTAGAAGACCTCGATGTCAGCCTTCCCGGCGAATCCGATTACGACAGCAGTAACTTACCTTGTATAGACATATTAGAAGACGATGACTTTCCTATCTCTTACAGTCCGCCGAATCAGAATCCTTCAAAGACTACGAGCTCTCAACCTCCTACTCCTACAAATCCTGAAATATTGAATAATCCCGAATCACCAGATCCTGAAATACTAAATCCTGAAATCCTAAACCCTGAAAATGAATACTTACCTGTGCAAACTCCACCTACAGGTCCTATAACAACAAGTCCTGAAACACAAAATATTAATCCCTCTAACTCCGAACTCGAACCTACCATATCACCCATTCCTTCACCTTCTATCACCATCGAAGCCAACCTCGAACCTGAAAATTATTCACAATTCCTGAAAGAAATGAACGACAAAAACAAAACTTTCGATACTCAAATTTTCGAACATAATGAATCTCTTATGAAAACTTCCTGTAGAACAATTCTAGTCCCTACATCTATAGACTTAGATGAATCCAATGCTTATGTATCTGAGATCATTGAAACCTTAACTGACCAACATGAAACACTGTATTCAGAAAAACAATTACATTCTTTCCAAAAGGTTCCCAGTAACAACAAAGACATCTACTTCATCTTCACTAAGGTATACCACTTTGAAAATTGCACATATGCTGAGATCTTCCAAACTCTTATGAATATAAAGAAACACATTCTTGGAGAAGAAAACGTAATCAATGAATTGTCCATTTCCGATTTCAAAAATGCATTCGAAAGACAATCCTTTACCAAAATCTATAACATGATAGTCTATATCTTCCACAACACCAATATAAAGATAAATATTTACCATAACAGTGTAATGTATCCAACTCTTAAAGAAATTAAGAAAATCCTCAGGGAAAATCACGACTTACCGATTGCAGGTCATCTAGGAACTAATAGAATGCTAACTCGAATACAAGAACGGTTCTATTGGAAAGGCATGAAAACCGATGTAGAGAACTATGTCAAATCATGCTCCACTTGTCAAGAAAACAAGGCTCTCAGAAGAATTAATAGAGCACCAATGCAGATCACTACCACTTCCTCTGCACCTTTCCAAAGACTAGCCCTTGATATCGTCGGCCCTTTGCCAGAAGCCGGGCCCGCTAAATTAAAATATATAATGACTCTTCAAGATGACCTGACTAAATTCTCAGCAGCATATCCTCTTCGTGGAGTTTCCTCAGAGGAAACAACTGACTGTCTAGTTCATTTTATATCCCTGTTCGGGATCCCCAAGACTATACTTACCGACCAAGGCACTAATTTCACTGCCGATCTTCTTAAGAAGACGTGTAGTTTCCTGAAAATAAACCAACTATGGTCGACTCCTTACCATCCCCAGACACAGGGCGCTCTAGAGCGCAGTCACTCAACCCTCAAAGAATACCTGAAATCATATGTAAATGAAAACCAAGATGATTGGCCCAGGTATGTCTATACCGCCATCCTTGCTTATAATACAGCTGTGCATAGTACTACTAAATTCTCGCCTTTTGAACTCCTATTCGGGCACAAAGCTTTCATCCCAGACTCTATACATAACCAAGACACTACTACCTACCCTGACTATGTTAGGATGCTTCAGCATCGTCTTAAATTATCCTGGGAAAAGGCATCAGACAATATCCAACAGTCTAAAGAAAGATCTAAAGCTTACTATGATAATAAATCCAAATCCATACACTATAAAGTAGGTGATCATGTTTACCTTAAGAACCACTTAAGGCTCAGAAAGGCCTTATCACCCATTTGGAAGGGGCCCTATAAGGTGATAGCAATCCACGGAAATAATACCTTGACTCTCCTTATTAACAGGCGACACGTCAAACATCACTACGACGAAGTGAAACTAGCTGGCGTGTACCCCAGCTCACCTTAATTTAACCACATTAGTTGGTTATAGTATAGTCCTTTTTCTTTTTTTTTTTTGTGTTTGTATTAATCGGGTTAGCCCACAGAGGATCATCCCGTTATTTAGTCTATTAAGATATATTTTCATTTTATTATTTACTTTCTTTTATTATTATTATTATTATTTTTATTCTATTGCAGCGGGTCGGCCTCTGCGAGGACAGGCCTTATAAAACCTATCCCCTCAAGTTCTGGCATCTACTTCGATTACATTGGAAAAGCTAAAGTGGTAAATGGACATCTGAGTGTCCTCATACCCATGGATATTTCATACATTAAACCACATATTCAAAATTTAAAATTAGTACTAGACAAAGTAAAGTACATCTGCGAAAAAATAAAAACATTTGACAATTCAGAATGTCAAAATATACTTCAACCTTATTCTGTACGGTTTATGGAAATTATAAAAGAATATTCGTCTATAACCCATCTAATTGATAACAGAGCTAAGCGTGGTGCATGGATTGGAGGAATAGGCACCGCAATGAAACAAATATTTGGTACTTTAGACGAAGATGATGCAGTTAAATATGATAGTGCTGTTGAACATATACAAACTGGTCAAAAGAGATTAGCTTCACTAATGAAAGAAAATATATTGGTCACTACATCTATATTATCCAAATTTAATGAAACTCTTAATAAAATTAACATTAATGAAGGAAATCTCAATTTAGCTATCACCAAGGTCTCGTTGAAATTGAAAGATCTGTCTGAAACCACAGATCAACTATTAATTGCTTCCGAAATGAATACAATATTTGCAAACTTAGAATCATCTTTGCTCACATTGTCCTTTCAACTAAATGATATTACAGATTCAGTACTAATTAGTAGCGTAAATATTCTTCACCCTTCGGTTATAACTCCTCGACAGCTCTACAATGACCTTGCTGATAACTACAGACACTTACCCGATGATTCGGAGCTTGCTGTAGAATTAGATATAAATTTAATCCATATTATTATAAATGTAAGTAAACTATTTAGTTATTATGTAAAAAATAAGATTATGTTTGTACTTCGGATACCATTAGTGGAACCTCGTCAATTTTATTTGTACCATAATGTACCTCTACCTATTCCGCATAACCAAACAAGACCAGACTCATTTAGCGTTATAATACCTAGCCATAGATATATTATGATAACCAAGGATAAATTACAATATAGTAACCTGGACTCATTAGAAACTTGTAAAAATACGAATTACCAAAATTATATCTGTAATGTGTTGAATGTGTTCCCCACCAGTGAAAATCCAAGTTGTGAAAGTGAACTTCTATCAAAAGTGATAACAAGTCTTCCAGCCCAGTGTAGAACTGAATTTATTCGTGGAAAATTAGACATCTGGAAATCATTACTGAATAACAGATGGATTTATGTACAATCTATTTCAAGTAAACTATCCATTGATTGCCTTAATTCTGAACTATCTGAGATACATTTATTAGGTACTGGGATTGTAGAAATTCCCTTATATTGTAAAGCTTACTGTAAAAATACCCAACTGTTGCCAAAATATAATGTTTTGAATATCACTGTACCATCAAACAATTTAGACTTTAATTTAATTAATGACTCATGTTGCAATATCCATAAGTTCAACAAGATAGCGAATAATGTACTTACCCAGTATTAAATTGGAAAATTTAGATTTAGATAAAATAGATTTCACTAAAAATATTAATAACACAATGATCACAGAACTAGATAAAATTATCCAAGAACCGCATATCATTAAATACGGGGCACATTATTCCGTTCTTACTTTAGTTATTATTTTAATTGTAATTCTCTTTGTAATCTTCAAGTTTTATAGAACATTAAAAATAAAAATCAGCGGCAACCTACACGAACGCAGACAACCAGACATCCCATTAACTAATCTCATAGAATCACCCAAAACAACAAAGGATTCATTGATTGACTCTGAATCTAAAATCCTGAAATTAAAAGAAACACCTTCTGCTAAAATCCGAGTAAACGTGTAAAAGTCATATATTATTAAATCAAATATAGTAATAAATAAATAAATATGACATACATAAACATAAATAAATAGATATATAATAAATAATTAAAATATTTATTGAAATATTATATTAATAAATGATTAAACCTTTGAATAAATAAATGGTAATTAAAATTAAATAAAGTTTCAAACCTCATCCATAAACTTCTGGGATTTACCCCTAAGTTTAGTCTTAATGGGGGGAGATGTTACACCCTTTAAATGTCAGAGTTATTGCTGACAGCTCTAGGCTGCTTATTCAGCATTTTCTAGTTGGAACCGCCGCTCGTCGGGAGCGACGCTTCAGTCTCATTTGATCCGCGAGTCGCGAAGGTTGTCTGCCTGTCTTACTATAAAAATCACTTGTTTAAATTCTATCTCTCGTCAATTAATAAATTCCTTTTTTAAAACCTCGACTCAGAGGCTCGTCGTAACACATCATACGAAAAAGTAACTATAATTTTTTAGATAACGTTACCTTTCTACAAAGTTAATATTGGTAGCTGTAAAGCTACCAATATTAACTTTGTAGAAATAACCACAGTAAAATAACGTTGTTTAACGATACTTACAGTGGGAAATTGGTAACAGTATCAAGCCCTAATTGCCATACACAAAAATAAAAACTCAGCTGATTGGTAGCTGTCATATCTGTCAATGTCAATAAATTTTCAGTTCATTCAGTCGGCAGCTGGCAGTCAGTCAGTCAGTCGAAGTAGAACAGTTTTTGTTTTCGGTCGGTTGTCGGCTTTTGTATAAACTTAAATTGCTACTGCAACTACTGCTAGTTACTTGGCCGGCAACGAAAGTATGCCTTTCTAAAACTACGATGGACATTTAAAATTAAATAATTAGGTGTAAAAGTAATTTGCTGGTGCGACAATGGCAGCTTCGACGTTGGTGCTGGTGTCTGTATTGTTTATAAGCGGCGGTGCTTGGTCGTCGGTGGCGCGCGGCGGCTTCAGCGAGCTGGAGCTGTTCTCGGCACCGGCCACCTTCTCCGTGGAGAGCGCGCTGGCGCTCAGCGGGCGGGGCGTTGACGGTGACGGCGGCGGCGGGACGGGCCGCGACATCGGCTACAAGCTGCGTGCGCTGCTCGCCGCGGCGCCCGTCTGGACCCACCACGACCACCACGAATATTTACTCCAATTTCAGGTAAACTAAACTCACTGCAAAATAGTTACACCACCTACTGAGAACACATTGAGATAGTTTAGTTTAGTTTAGTTTGACTGGGCTGTGTCCGCACTTAGCCATTTGATTTGGCCATTGTACGTATACCTTCCACCTACTCCAACCAACCCAGACTATCCCAAAAGGCTTTTCAGGCTACCGCAGGTTTCGCGAGCGTCCTGGGTGCTTGGAGAAACCGTGCCCGTTCATCTGCCTCACTCCTGCATTCCATAAGCACGTGTTGTGGTGTTTCTTCCGCCTCCATGCATCCTCTGCATAGAGGGCTGTCGGTCACACCTATTGTAAATAAGTGCTTGTTTAGGGGACAATGGCCAGTAATGATACCAATGATTTTACGGATCCTGTCCCTGTTTAATCTGATGAGGTTGCGGGCAAGCTTTTTTGATGGTACCGGAACTGCATTCTTGGTTTGCCTGCAACCTACACTGTTTCTCCACTCTGTTAGATGCTTTTCTTCGGTTAATTCCCGCAGCCATGTTTTTATCTGGGCCTGAGGTATGGGCAGCATTGGTTCCGGTCCATAAACTGTTGCCATCGATCCTCTTTTGGTCAGTTCATCAGCTGCGTCATTACCTTGTGAGTTGCTGTGTCCTTTAATCCATTGCAACACATTGAGATATTAGGTATTGCATTTTAATTAAATCCCTTACTCAGAATTAACTATTATAGTTGCTGAAGCCTGAGCTGCACCTTCGTGGCAAACACCCTAATGCCAACTACGTGCATCACCCGTCCGTGTGGGACTCCCACAGCGACACACCATTCTATGTGCATTGGAAAAACGGACTCATTGAGACTATGTATTTGGATCCTAAAGAGTTGCCTGATTTTCAAAACTATAAAAGAGCTTTAATAAGTCTCTTTCAGGTAAGATGCATTATAATTACAAAAAATTATAACATAATAATAGTTTTTGATCTTTACCTAATTCATTAGTGATTTCTATTCCAATGTGAACAGATTAACAAAGATGGGCTTACCAATTTTTAAACCTCAAATGTAAACATATAATTCCTAATGAAACAATAACAGTAAACTAAAGATATAATTATCTTATTTGCTTGAACCGAAAAAGGTTCAGCTAACATTAACAGTGTCTTGATTGAGACTAACCCTTTGTTGGTTGTCATTTTAGGAACATTTTGCAAAATGACCATTAACTACAATTTTAACTGATGATAGTGATTGCTCACTCGGGGATCTCAGGTAAACGTGTTTCAGTTGGTAGTGGTTGTAGCTGTGGAGTTGTAGTGCTGTGTTGTCCAGTTTTGGCATTTAGCTTAATGATATTATTTAGTCTACTATTAATATATGTGTGTTTCACTAGTGCATTCCTTGTTATTACCTCTTAGTTTGTTAGAAACCACATTTTGTAAAACAGAAATATATAGCACATGGTAAAGTATTCTTATCGTTTTATTTTATTTTAATCATTAGGAAAACTTACTGCTTCAATACATATATATTTTTTAAATCTATTGGCTCCAGCTTGTCTCGAGTTTATAGTTTGCAGATATCTAGGATTCCTGACTACTTTCTAATCATATTTATCATATTTCAGTTTCAAATAATCGACGGCCAGTACAATGAAACAGATATTACAGGCGAATGTGAAGTCTTATATGAGTCAATATCGAAAGATGTCTTTCGGAAGTTTAAGGTAAAAACACAGGGTCCGTAGAAGCTAACGATGCAGGAAGCCTATCACATCTTATATTAATATAATGATTGGTCGCGGGTTTTTCTGAGTTTGTGTCGTGTGTGCAGCGCCATTGTGCCGGCGACGAGGAGTCTTCAGTGGAACCGGTGGCGGCGCGGCGCGTGACGCGCGTCTCGCTGAGCGGTGGCGGCGGCGGCGGCGGCGGCGGCGGCGGCGGGCGGCTGCGCGAGCTGTACGCAGACGAGCTGCTGCGGCTGGGCCACGCGGCACTCGGCTTCAAGGCGCGCTCGTGGCACCGCCTGCTGCCCGCGCCTGCCGCCGCCGCCGCCGCGCACGCGCATGCGCACGCCACGCTGCAGGATGCGCTGGCCGCTTTGCCCGCCACCCTCGCGCCCGCCACGCTCCAACTTGTCGACACGGAATTTGACGATGATGAACCGGTGAGTGTATAGCCACATGTCGTTTTCCGTTGTTTTTTTTTTATATTTTTTTATTAAATAATTACAAATGTAATTAACAATAATCAATACTTTGAACAGTGTGACAAAAACCAATGTTTGACTTTCTAAATCATAAAAGAAAACACTTCTAATAGTTGGTTTATCCGTCGAAGTGGTTCGCCGACGAGAGGCGCGGTATCTGCGGCGCGCGATAGCGGGCGACCTCTGACCCCGGCCCGCTACGACTCGCGGCGCCGTTTACCCGAACTTGTTATCTTTTACAATACCTTTCCGTTAATTATATGGTGCTCTGGAGATAGTGGTATTGTATTATATTGTTTTTTGTTAGATACTTAGAGAGTACTACGGTGAAAAAATAAAACTTTCGAGATGGCTAAATAAATAATTTACTATGCCGGATAAAATGATGTTATTTTAAAACATACGATCGTTATGTTTAGAGTTATCTTAATGCAGAACTAGGTAATGTGACGAGGCACGTTACCATCGAACCAATCGTCCATATTATTTTTACTTCGTTAGCGACACGACAGCCGACCGTATTTAACCTCGCGTGACTATCTGGAATTCTTTATATAACATTACGGCTGACACATGTAATTACCTGTACAATATTATTTTATAGAGTTTTAATTCTGTAATTTTAGATCGGATCTCCACTCTTTTATATTTTTTTACATTTATACTTGCGATGATCACAATATGCACATCTCTTCGCGTTCACTGTTATCTATAACGGCAACCGCCGCGCACGTTCCGGTCCAGCCGTCCGGGACGGGACTAGGTATAGTACAGCGGTGATGTAATGCGGTTGGTTGGCAGACGCTGGAGGAGGCGCTGGCGGGCGCGCGCTCGGCGCTGGCGGCGGAGGGCGCTGGCGGGCGCGGCGGCGGCGCGGGGGACGCGCTGGCGGCGCTGCGGCTGCTGCCCGCGCTGCAAAGGGCCACGCCGCCCGCCCTCACCGCGCTGCTCCACCGCCCCGACAACTACCCGCTGCTGTGAGTGTTGTATTACTGACCAACATTTGGAATTGTAAAACTAAGTAGTAGTAGTAGGTACGTAACGTTCCTTAATAAATAAATGATAAAAAAAGTAACGTCTGCAATATCCCTGCGGATCTTGAGAGGAAGCAGATGTCTCGCTCATCGCTGACCGTACGTATCGTCAGGAAATCCAGTTTTATATTCCAAATATTTCATAAATTCTACTACAGACTATGTTCAGTACGCAACCGGTCGTGTGAAGGACAGTAACCACGTCGTTGTCCTAACCTCATCAACCACGTCGGGGCACACTTATATCCGCGATTCGCGGCACTTGGGATAGCACGTTAGATGATGCCTAATAACTTTAAAAATCACTTCCAGCAAGTGTCCCATCAGTAGCCTTAGAACAGCGGCGGTGGTGGGAGAAGCGCTCCCCTATATCGATCACGCCGGACAAAGCCCAGCTTTGGGCCTGGTCTTTTTTAGTTTTGGGAACACTCGCACCAAACTATTACCACTGGATACACTAGGTACACAGGGGACCCTACTTAGGCCACCAAAACCACCTGATCTTGTAATTATATCCAAAAAACACGTAATAAGAACGGGAGCACACAACCGTCGCGCACACTGTCATCGACCAATAATCCCGATCGCTCAAGACGGACTCCCTTTGCGCCCGCGCGCCTTTGGTTTATGACAGACTACTATAGACTAAATGATCACAGTATACCAAATAACGTGGATTCCAAACTTGCGAAAGATCAAATATCTCCATCAAAGATACCCCGCTCGAGAGAACAATATAGGAACTCGTAATCTTCGCTCTCTTCAATCGTGAACGAGTTCTCGTTAGAGCGCTTCGAAAGCTTTTTTATGTTCAATATCTCGGTTGACTCGTATCGCTCATCGATCCGGCGCGGTGCGTGCGCGTGCGCAGGAGCGGGCTGTGCCGCGCGCTGGGGCTGGCGGGCACGGCGGGCGCGCACGCGGCGGCCGCGGAGTTCCTGCAGCTGGGCGCGCGCGACCCGCTGCAGCCGCTGGCCGACGTGTACCTGGCGGCGGCCGCGCTGGCGCCGCGCCCCGAGCCCGCCGTCGCCGCCGAGCTGGCGCGGCTGGCGGAGGAGGCGCGTGCGCCCGCCGTGGCGTCGGCCGCCGCCGTGGCCGCCGCCGCCGTGGCCGCCGCCGCCGCCGCCGCGCGCCTGCCGGCCGCCGCCTTAGCGTTGCGATCGCGGCTGGCGCGCGGTCTGACCCGCTGCCGCGACGACGCCTGCCGCCTGCGGGCGGTGCGCGCGCTGGGCGTGCTGCGGCGCGCGGACGCCGCGGACCTGCTGCTGGAGCAGGCGGAGCGAGGAACGCGCGGCGTGGCGCTGGCGGCGCTGGAGGCGCTGGCTGCGCTGCGACACGACCGCGCCGCGCTGCCGTACGCGCGTCGGCTGCGGCTGCAGGCGCTGGCGCTGCGCCCCGGACGCGCGCTCGAGGTGAGGCTGGACGCCTTCGATACTCGATAATGATATTTATTTTTAAAACCTTAAAAATGACACCTAATTAAACTTTTTGTAAACGGCCGAGTGGATGAACGACCGCGATCTTGAGATAAATTTTTGAAAAACTTAACCCACTTATAACCTTTCACCACACCGAAAAGACTCTCTCGATTTTGAATTCCAATACGAAAACCACGATATAGAAGACTGCCAGTTTTACATAATATGCTTTCCGAGATATTAAAAAAAACCACAAACTTACAAACTGCATCGGTTATTTGTTAAGCTTATGCATACTCGTGGTTCAAGTATGGAGTGCTTCTCTGGGGAAATAGTTCGAACACGCCTACCAAGAACGAACAGAACAGAACGCCTAAAAGAACTTAAGAAATTCCGAAAGTGGCAAACCTCTCTTCAAAATATATGAAATACTTATTTTGACGTGTATTTACATAATGGAAATATGCATTTTTGTCCGCCAACATCCGAAATTATACACCAAACGCATAGATGCACCAATAAAATATTCTACGCGGAAAAAAATACTTTACGACCACATCAGCACTCATCCAAACCTTATGTGATGTCAAAAAAAAATTATAATAACTTACCGGAACTCATTAAAAATTAAAACAAAGGGTAAGTAATTTATCATTTTTAATTATTATTATTTCGTCTCGTGTTAGTCGTTTCACTGTTGCCAGAGTGGTCGTGGTGATCACGTTCCGGTAGGTTGGGCCTGCTGGTCGTTAGTCGGGCACATTCGTGCACGGGAACGCCCACCGCAGCCTTCACTTGGTCCGTCCATCTCATTGGAGATCTCCCACGTGGTCTTGTGCCCTCGACTTTCCCTTGCACGTCTTGTACGTTCTATGGAGTCATTTCCACGCCGACTAACACGCCCAAAGTATTTCAGGATCCGACGCGCACTTGGGTGGATAGGCGCTCTTTTATGCCAAGCTCATCAAGGATAGAGGCATTTGTTCGGAACTCGGTCCAAGAGACCCCAAGCATCTTCCTCCAACACCACATCTCCAGAGCGTCTATCTTGTGAGTTTCAGTTTGCCGTAGGGTCCATGTTTCGGCGGCGTACAGGAATATGGGAAACACCAACGATTTTACGAGCCTAACCTTTGTGGCTTTTGTTATGTTTCTGTTCCTCCATATTTTCTTTAGCTTATCCATTGCACTTCTGCTCATAGCCATGCGTTTCTTAACTTCATCTATGCAGCCTCCTTGATTTGAGATAAGAGCCCCAAGGTAAATGTAGGATTGTACGACCTCACAGTTTGCTATTTTGGTGATGTTCGGCAAGTTGTTGTTAGCTCTGTCGACAATCATCGTCTTAGTTTTACCGCGATTTATCTTCAAACCAAACTCTAGGCTGACACGTTCCATTTTCAGGATCTCTCGATGATCTGGCGAACAATAAAAATCTGCTCGCGGGTTCCTTTACCTTTCACAAGTCCTGCCTGTTCTGGTGCTATTTCCTTCGATAGGAAGCTTTTCAGCCGTTCATTAAGGATGTGTAGCATGATCTTACTGGCATGAGATATGAGTGCAATTAGACGGTAGTTGTTGCATTTCTTTGTTGAGCCTTTTTAATGCAGTGGAATAAATACCGTGTGAGTCCAGTCTTCGGGCCAGATACCCGTTCTCCATATCTTGTTACAGAGTTTGAGAAAAATCCCTTATGGTTTCTATTGGGATCTCATCTTTTCCTGTAGCCTTTCCTTTCTTCAGATGATTGATGGCCGGTCTGACTTCTGATTCAAGAATATCTGGCTCTAAATCGGATTCATTCTTGGGCTCAGTTTTGGCAAACTCCTCTGACTTGTTGTCTAAGAACAAAGACTGACAGTAGTCCTTCCAGATATTCGATATGCTTTCTGGCTCACATTGCACTCTGCCGTCACTATCTTCTATGGCCCAGGAATTAGATGATAGGGTTTTGGTCACATTGCGGAGTTTTTTATATAGGTCTCTGGACTCGTTCTTATGTGAGTGGATGTCAATCTCTTCGCATACTTTGCTAAGGTAGGCATTGTGATCCCGCCTACACCCTGTTTGAATTTGGGCTGACAGTCTGTTTTGGTCTTGAACTTTTGCTCCTGATGCTTTCAACTAGCGCCTCTCTTCAACGAGCTTCAGAGTGTCATCACTCATCCATCGCTGGCGAGCGCGTATTCTGATAGGCGAGTCGGATGTCTTAGCGGAGTTTATTATCAAGCTCCTGGCTTGGTTCCAGAGGCTGTCCGACGTTTCTAACGAGCTATCTGCTTCAACCCGAGATTGCCAACTTTGCTTTGCGACAGCGTAAAACTTGGAGTTGTCTGTTACGTTGATCCTTCTTTGTTTCTTAGGATTTCTAGCACTCTTTAGTTTTAGCTTCATCTTAGCTATTAAGAATTGATGGTCTGATCCACAGTCTGCTCCAGGTAGAGTATACGCATTATGGATGGAAGTCTTCCATCGTGACTTGATTAGTATATAGTCAATCTGGTTCCGGTGTCTACCATCTGGTGTAATCCAGGTCCATAGTCTCCGCGGATGGTGTTGAAATTGACTATTTGCAATCACTAAGTCGTTGTCTGCTGTAAACTGCATAAAACGCTCTCCTCTTTCATTTCTCACGCCTAGGCCGAATCTACCTGCAGAGCTACTGAGCTGGTGTGCGTTGTTCCCAATTTTGGCATTAAAATCACCCAGTACTAACAATGACTCTCTGTTGGGAATTTTAGCTATAGTGGCTTCTACTCTATCACTTGCTGAGCTTGTAGGGGCGTAGACCTGTACGATGTTCAGATTGACTGGTGACGCTTTCAGTCTGACACTCAGGATCCTGTCATTGACTGGTTCATAACCCATCACACAGTTTCTCTGGCTGATTGGTAGCGCTAAGGCTACTCCGTTTCTGCTGCTGTCTGGGTTTCCTGATGTATATATGATGTGAGCCTTGGTAAGGAAGTGTCCGCTGTTTTTCCGATGAGTCTCACAAAGCCCACATATGTCTAAACCACATCTGGCTAGCTCTCCTTCTAGGATCCCGAGCTTACCAGGCATAAGAAGGCCTCGCACATTCCAAGTCCCTATCCTCTGGGTATGGCGCAGCCTCAAACTCATTCCAGTAGCAGAGTTTCCATGGGGGGCTTAGTTTCCTGCCAGCTCATGGCCGGTAGACAATTTCACACCGCCTGTCCCGGACGCAGGTCGGCGCCGGGTGCTAGTCGGGTCGCATGGCGAACATACTCTGTGTGCTTGCCTGGTCATGATAACTGTCATGGGAATGTAGTCGCACTAGTTTCCCCTTGCTTTCTGCGCCAATCATTTTAGGAGGGATTTAGCCCCCAAGGCTGCTGAGACCTCTTCCACTCGAGCCCAAGGACCCGAGTAGGGAGATGATTATACCGCCAGTGACTCGGTCGCCAGAGCCCAATCTGTTATCTAGCAGGGAGTACCACGGCTGAAGGCCGCCGCCGTAGAAAGGGCGCGTGCAGGTAGGGTTGGCAATTGGGGCTGACAAGGTGTTATGGTCATTCCCCCCTTACTCCCCTAATAAAAATTATAATTATAATATAATATCCTAGACAAAAAAAAATAGATAATAACAATTACATTAATATGTATATAGTGGTTTTTAAATAGAAGCTAGACAACCATTGAAAATATCCAAATCGTTTCTAATTGAATTGTATCTATCGCATATTCGATAGAATGGTGAATGCTGTTTGTGGGTTGTCTTGCGCAGTAGTAATGAGCAGTAGTCTTGCGGTTGTGAAGACGGCTACCAATTCTAAAAACAGCTGCAGGCATACGTTGTAGTAGGTGCGGCGAGTCGATTAAGTTGTTTAATAACTTATAAAGGAAAAGAACATCGGAGGAATACCTACATGTTGACAAAGACTTGACTTTGTATTCTTTTTGACTGGAATCGTAGGTCTGTAAAGCATGGCGCCGATTCTCCATGTACGTGATGTGATAGACAAGCTGCTTTTGAATACGTTCTATTCTATCTATGTGAACTTGATACACTGGGTTCCAATCTAGGCTGGCTGGATATTATTGATTACCTAGTTACGCATATCAGTTTTAAGGGTCTATTGAAGTCGGGTGGTTGGTGGTCGGCTGGGGGACTATTTTGTTTAATTTAAACTTTTATAGTTATCACTTTTTTATTGTAAAAGCTCCACCCGACTTCAATAGACCTTCTTTAAAACTGATATGTGTATAGGTAAACAATAATATGATTTCAATACTATTTCTTGCTTTTTAGAGTTGTTTTTACTTTTTTTAGTTTACTTTTTTTTGAAGTCGGTTTTTTTTGTTAAAAATTATTTTATTTCACGATTTGTAGTGATGGATAGGTAACAAGGATGCTTCTCGGATGGGGAAACGACGGCCTAACAGGTAGTGGTATTCCTATGTAAAACTTCAACCCTAATTGGCTATTATTTTTGTACGAACTGAACATTTTGGCATATTGAACCGTATGAAGAAAGCCCAACAAAAGGTAACTGCTGTAAATCGTTGAGGAGTTCCCTCGACTGTCTTTCGGCTCCAGACCTTAATTAAATAGTAGTGCTTTAAAATACTTTATCTACACTAATGTTGTAACATTCTACTTATGTTTCCAATACTTGACTTATAATTACTACTGTTATAGCGCAGACAACAAAACACTCAATTTAAGCAATTTCACATGATGGTATAATATCCACATCGATATCGTAAAATCTCATTATAACATCAATAAAACGCGACCAATTAACCTGGCGAGCCTTATGTCAAAATCCTCATACAAGTTGTATAAAATTTTGATATTAGGCTGGCTTTTGAAAACAGTTGGGTTATACGTGAAAACTTCGTCGAAACTACTAAACTTACATACACAAAACTCTTTGGTAAGATCTTGTGCCAATTAAATAAAAAAAGGACAGCGCGCGCTCGCTCCTGATTGGCCCTGCGCGCGCAGCTGCGCTCTCATTGGTGAGATTTTAATGGCGGCAAGTTCACTGTGACAATACACGTACGCGTGAATTTAATGTTTCGCAATGTGTTTTGTTTTTAAAATACAAATTAAAAGTTAAAAATGGACAGTGACGATGATATTTGTACGCCTCCGGATATTCTAGAATTGGCAACAAAAGTAACTCACAATCTTTTGCCAGAAAAATCTAGAAAATTATATGAAAAAGAATATAATAACTTTTTGGCATGGAAGATCGAAAAGAAAACTACATCATTTTCTGAAAATGTCATTCTTGTGTATCTCAAAGACCTCTCCGACAAATTCAAGCCATCTTCTATGTGGGCTAAATATCCTATGCTCAAGTCCACACTGACTATCTACAACAATATTGATATCACGAAGTATTCAAAAGTCATAGCGTTCCTGAAACGCAGTTCAGAAGGACACAAGGAAAAAAAGTCCTTGACGTTTACATCAGGTCAAATAAAGATGTTCCTGAAAGATTCACCAGATATTTTGTATCTTTTTGAAAAGGTAAGTGTATTTTAGTTCTGTTATTTAATCTACCTTGTACTTACGTACTACACACGCAAGTTATCTAGACACTCCGTTTAAGCGCTTTGTGTATAAATTAGGTAGTAGGTACCTACACTTTACTACTTCATAAATCATAGTTTTTGCCTTGGCTATGTACCTCAAGCTTATTATATCGTTTATTGTTACAGGTTGCACTAATCTTCGGCATAATGGGGGCATGCCGAAGGCAAGAGCTATACAACATCCAGCTCGATGAAGTCTCTATCTAACATAGACGACAGTACAATCATGGTGAAAGTTTCGAAAACAAAAACGAAAATAGATCGTTCTTTCGTTGTGACGGGCAACTGCTATGCCGTATGTAAAAAATACATGGAACTTCGACCCACCTCCTGTCGAAACCCTGCCTTTTTCTTGAGCTATAGATCGGGGAAGTGCGTCGATCAAAGAACTGGTATTAATAAATTTGGTGCTCTGGGAAAAACTATCGCAAGTTTTTTGAATCTGCCTAACCCAGCGTTGTACACGGGGCATTGCTTCCGGCGCACCTCGGCGACCCTTCTCATAGATAGCGGTGGTGATTTGACCGCACTGAAACTACACGGGGGTGGAAGTCTTCTACTGTGGCTGAAAGCTACATTGATGAGTCTTTAATGAATAAAATTCAAGTTTCAAATACGATCAAGTTCAATAAAATAAAAATAAAATATAGACGTCCTGAATGGGTAGTAGGTAAAAAAATTATGGACGATTCAAAAGCACTTTTCTAAAGTTTATTTGAATAAAGAATATTTGACTTTGACTTTGATCTTGAACAGTATAGAAAACAAGACGAATGAACTAATTATAAATATTCCAACTCCGTCTACGAGCTCTACTGCTTGCCCCGCGACCGCTACAGCTGCTGGATCAATAATTATTTAACATTAACTTTCAAAATTGTACCATCCAAAATTTGAACAATTATTATAAATAAACTATTGTCAGCTTTTACTCTTGTTGTTTGACTAGTGAAGATAAAGTAGTGTATGCAACTGCATATAACACGGGTATTAAAACACTCGTTACTATTATGAAACTCGCTGCGCTCGTTTCATAAACTCACACTCGTGTTTTAATACCCTTCATTATATGACAGTTGCATAAACTACTATAATGAAAAAACCGGCCAAGTGCGAGTTGGACCGCGCACGAAGGGTTCCGTACCATTATCTATAAAAACGGAAAAAGAAAATCATGTCGGTTGTATGGGAACCCCACTTAAATCATGTCGGTTGTATGGGAACCCCACTTAAATCATGTCGGTTGTATGGGAACCCCACTTAAATCATGTCGGTTGTATGGGAACCCCACTTAAATCATGTCGGTTGTATGGGAACCCCACTTAAATCATGTCGGTTGTATGGGAACCCCACTTAAATCATGTCGGTTGTATGGGAACCCCACTTAAATCATGTCGGTTGTATGGGAACCCCACTTAAATACTTATCTTATTCTGTTTAGTATTTGTTGTTATAGCGGCAACAGAAATATATCATCTGTGAAAATTTAAACTTGCGGTTATGTTCGCACGAGGACTACGGGACAGCACAAAAAGCTTGTAACTTCGTGAGTCTTCAAGATATGATTTAAATTTTTTTTGTACTGATTCTTTAAATGAAAATATTTGACCCGTGTTTCTATTTTCGTATAAACTAAAAATAAGGTTGCATATACGAGTCGAATTAAGAAACTTTTTTGAAGTCGGTTAAAAAATAAAAATATTTTTAATTTTTTTATTAAAATATTGGATATTTTTACCGAAAAATCATAGAAAACGGTTTCTAAAAATAAAATCTTTTAGGGAGACAAACATTAAATAATCATCATCATCATCATCATCATCATCTCAGCCAAAAGACGTCCAAAATTAAATAAATAAATAAAATACATTTATTTCGACCACTTTGGATCATACAGGTAATTCATTATTCAAAAATATTAAAATACAAAATCAAAGGAGGACGAGTGTTCTAGTCTAGCCTAGGAACCAATATCAACGTGCGATATATCATTGGAAAGGATTGTTTATGTACTTTAATTATTGTTATGTCGGGAAGTACCAAATCACTTTGTGGAAAAAGTTATGGCACAATGAAGCAGACTTAAACGATTTTTTTTTTCAGCATTTCATTATAAAATCGTTTAACAAGCATTACGTAATTTTATGTAGGTACTAAAACTCAGGTAGTCTGTGCAGACAAATATATCAACTGTTGTCAAAATATGTATTTATTTTTATAAGGCAAGTGTTGGGCGCGCTGGAGTATTAATTGTTTTGTTTTCCTTTAACTTGTATCTCAAATGTTCTACTCAAGTGGTAGCAAAGTAAAACATTTAAATGTTACTGATAATATATATATATATATTTTTAATTTATTTGTTTTATTTTTGTAGAGCAAGACATTATGTCCCCTTGATCTTACTTATTTTCTCAGAAAAAGTGTGGGCTAAAGTAATCTTAGTATGTAGGCATTTCGAGTATAAGCATACCAGCGCCTATAACACAAGATGAGTGAGAGCGACATAATTATGTCACATCTAAACGTCAAACCTAAACAATTTTTATCAATTGATCAATTGAAAAATATACGTAGATATAGATATATACATGTGACAGATCTAGATTGATATGTAATAATTTTAAGGATTAGACTTTTAGATTTGACATATCTCGCTCACACTCATCTTATGCTACTAGTGCTGCTAGATTGGACCGACAGCCAATATAAACAACTCGCACTTAACTGATTTTATTTTCATGGTACTTCATTATGTTAGTTTTACAAATACAAAAACAAGAAATTGATGATAAACATAAAAATAAACACTTATATTTTTGAGACGGAGTCTGGCTTTATTGCGACTTAACTTTTTTTACACAGCAGCTTGGGACTTCCCACCATAACAATAATTAAAGTACATAAAAAAATCTTTATAATCGCATCACATGTTGGTTCCTAGGCTGGTTTCCATATATTTTTGCCCGTCCTCCTTTAAATAAAATAATTAGAATCACATCATTAAAAACAAATTTAAAATCATTCAAAGTTCATCAAAATAGGTTTAGTAGTTTAATCGTGAATACGTGTAGCAGGCAGACAGTCAGACAGGATTGTGTTCTCATGCTACATCGGTTGAGTGCACGCCTGGACTCGACATTTCCACTTAACATTAGGTGAAGTGGAAACATTTGACGTCCTGGGTAATGTCGCAGGATAGCCGGTCGAGAATCGGTCAAACAAAGTCGTTATCGGAAAATCCTCCAATTATTAAAAAAGAACAAATGAAATGTTTATTCGACATTTCAAAATTTTAATAAAACACGTTAAAATTAAACAAAACCGCACAAAGAATTAAACGCCAAAACGGCTTCTCCTCAGCTCGAGCCGTCACAGCCGAAGCCATGGTTTTCGGGAGGTCAGATAGCGCTCTAAGCCACATACAATACTTATAAAATATCTACAACAAAGTATATACAAAAACTAATAATAATTAATAAACTTAGTTATAGGTATGTACGTTCAATTTTGATTTTCCGAAACCGCCGAACCTTCGTATCGTCCGATCGAATGTCAGACGAGTATATAGATGAACGTGTCAAGGTGCGCGCGGCGGCGCTGGACCTGCTGGTGACGTCGTCGGCGGCGCGTGCGGCGGGGCTGGCGGGCGCGGCGGCGGGGCTGGCGCATGCGCCCGGCGATCTGCGCCGCGTGTTCTGGCAGCGCCTGCGCACGCTGGCCGACGCCCGCGCCGACGTGCGCGCGCAGCTGCCGCGTCTGCGCACGCGCCTCGCCACCTGGGACGCGAGAGCCATGCCCGGTCAGTGCCGCGCCCCGCCTATGTTTGTATGGCGCTTCGTCGACGTACGTTATCGACGAGGAGGCGCCTCGACTCTGACATTCGCCGCCTAGACTTCTCCCCGCGACCGAGGACGAGTTCCGAGCGGATGACTCATTTTACGTCAATCGAAGGAACTCAGAATACGGTTAGATCGTTGAGATATAACACTGAAACGAAGGTGTGATTCTGGCGTAACTGCTCGCTGGGGGACTGCTCGCTGAAACGCCGTTATACCGGAACGAGAGCGTGAGACCGTAATCTTTAGTTTTTTATTTCGAACTTTATTCGTGAATCTGTCATATTCTCGATCGGAGGTTGCGCCGACTCCCTTTCCCTCTAGAGTGATCTACCGACCCGTAATCGTCACAGTCTAGCGCCTCGAGCGACAACCGCGACGAGCTTAACGTGACGCTATCGCGATTCGAAACAGTCGTCGGTTTTGGTGGTCGCTAAAGGTGTTCGTCCTGCGCAGGCACCAGCTCCGTGCTGGTGCGCGAGGCGGGCTGGGCGGCGGCGGGCTGGGTCGCGCGCCTGGACTCGGTGCAGCTGGCGGCCGGCGGCCTGCTGCGGCGGGGCGTCGTGCGGCTGCTGGCGGAGCCCGAGGCGGGCGGGGCGGGGGCGGAGGCCGCGGCGGGGGCGGAGGCCGAGCTGCTGGGCGTGGCGGTGTGGACGCGCGGGCTGGGTGCGCTGGCGGGCGGCGGCGCACCCGACCCCGCGCTGCAGGAGGGAGACGACGCCGACGACGAGGTACGACGCTTTTTTATTGAAAAAGTTTGCCTTTGTCTGCATGCTGAGACTTGTTCGGCTTAAAACTGCTATCGGCGAGCGTGTCCCCGTTCCGTACTTGATTCTCCGATGGATGATTCGGGTAGAATCGGGAGTGGAACGACCTGAGAGCGCTTCCGAAGGCTAATGCTCGGGCCGACCGGGCCGCGGAGGTGGTGGGGGCGAACCGCCCACATGCATATGTCTGTCCCGCGTTGAGCGCGTGTGAACCGGGTCTTGTACTGTGTTTTGTTCCTACACTAGTGTGCGAGTGTTGTGTATCCTAGTGTGTAGTGGCATTTTTAAGGATTGGGCGGGCGAGATAGGCGGGCCACGACTCACTATGTTACTTCTCAATATGTTCGACAAATAATTAAATTAAATCTGTCAAAAATAAAGTCGGACTACACGTCGCGTCGTTTATTCGGCTGTTACCGAAGTCGTCGATCGTGTCTTTTCGGTATAAAGTCATGCATTTAGGTCTCGAATACCTATGCGCTGCGAACGAAAGCTATTCCGGCTCGTCGTGTCGAGCTTCTTTCCGTCCACGGGCAGGAAGGTGACCTCTGAAAACGCTCGACGCTCCCGTTCGGGTCCTCCGTTATTCGACGATTCCAGTCTTGCGGCTATTTCGATCACCGCAATAATGTTCGCCGACAATCTTAAACGGCTAACGATAACTTCGATACGATCAGGCTTTTATTCGACGGCGAACGCGACGCTATCGTGCGCAGGTGGCGGGCGGGCTGGCGCTGAGCGTGGGCGGCGTGCCGCTGGCGCAGCTGCAGTTGTTCAGCGGGCAGGCGGAGTTGCTGGCCCACGTGTGGGCGGGCACGGCCAGCGAGCCCACGCCCGCGCTGCGAGCGCTGCTGCCGCTGCCCGGCCTGCGCGCGCGCGTGCCGCTGCTGGCCGGCGCCGTCCTGCGCCTGCGCTGGGACGCCGCGCTGGCGCTGGCGCTCGACGCACACGCGCAGGTGACGCAACCGCCCGCCCAATTGTCATTTATTTATTTATTTATAAGGTACACAAAACAGATAGAAATTAAAAAATAACAAAAAAGTATATATAAGAGCTAAATTCATATCTAAAACACGTGTACACAACACGATTAATTACGATAAACGTCCATTTTGAAGTTTACCTAATAGAATAATAATATATAAAAAATATAACAAATTTTTCAATTTGGTTATTTAGGTTAATGTTGACATCTCTATGAAGTTTTCTTAATAAGCGGGAGATGATAATTTCCCGGACATTTTTTTTATATTCATGTATTTTCATGGAAAATATGTCGACGTCTTCACTAGGTGCAACCGGTTCATCGCGTAGACTGCACATTCCGACGGTGGGATCGTGATATGATGTATTATTTCTATAGACATTCAGTCCAAAAGTGTCAGGCGCCCGTGTGCGCAGGTGTCGCTGTGGTCGCGCAGCGCTCGCGGCGGGCTGCGCGTGCGCATGGGCGCGGCGGGCGAGGCGCGCGCGGCGCTGCGGACGGCCTGGGGCGCGCTGCGGGCCAGCGAGCGGCTGCGCGCCGAGCCGCGCATGCGCATCGCCGCCGACCTCGACTTCTACGACGCCGTGGCGCTATGCGTGCGCGTGCACGTCGACGACCATACGCTCGAGTGAGTGCGATCCGGCACCTCCTTCGCTCGATTCGCAAACGTTCGTTCGTTCTAACCGATCGTTTCCGTGGCGTCCGCAGCCACGAGACGCGGCTGCGGTCGGAGCAGGGCGCGCGGCGGCTGCGCGTGCGCCGGTCGTGGTCGCGGCGGCTGGCGGCGGCGGGGCGCACGCTGTCGCTGGGGCGCGCCAACGACGCCGCGTGCCGCGCGCTCGGCGGCGGCGGGGACTGACCGGCCCGGGCGCGCGGCGGCTGCGCGTGCGCCGGTCGTGGTCGCGGCGGCTGGCGGCGGCGGGGACTGACCGGCCCGGGCGCGCGGCGGCTGCGCGTGCGCCGGTCGTGGTCGCGGCGGCTGGCGGCGGCGGGGACTGACCGGCCCGGGCGCGCCCGCCGACGCCGACGGCAGCGTGAGCCGGTCCGATCGATCACGAATTTTTATATGAATTATATCAAAACGTTTCAGTAATAAATAGTTGTTTCTGAACTGAGTCTGTTCGTTTTCGTCACTGATCTGATGCTTTTCAGTTTTCCGTTTCGGTCCCCTTTCCCGTTCTCTATTCCGTTTCAGATGATTATCGACAGTGTTAGGCCGGCCGCACGAATAGAGGCGCGGGGGATATGTCGATCGATCGCCTGGCTTTAAGAATTCGGTGCCTAGGAACGTTTTTCGACAGCGGATTGTGCGTTTTGTGTGCGAGAATTGTACAAAACCGGTGAAACCGCAACTATAGCGCGGAGGCCTACCCTCCGAGACCTACTTGTACAGATGAAATTAAAAGAATTAAAAAAATTAAAAATTAAATTAATTAATTAAATTATTATTAATTAGAATTAAAATCACTCAAAAATACTAAAGCCGTATGGGTGTTGATGAAATAGCATCGGAAGTAGTTAAAGCCTATTTAGATGAAATATCACCGATAATATCGAAACCTTTGTGGCGGCTCCACCTACCGCATACGCCGCACATTATTCGACACGAAGCAAACACCTTCTCAACCGTGTCAACAGATGGCGCCACAGACGCAAATCAACGACGTCGCCATACCACGACGTAAAATAGTATGGGAAGCCTGCATCGCGGTAGCGAAGTTTCACCATCTCCTTCGCTATGTATAGCACCTCCAACTAACATCCGTTGGACTTCGGTCCCCGAGCTATACCACCCAGCTCGGAGGAAGATCTTCCCTTTGCCTTCCTCACTGCGACGTTCTACCCTACTATCCGCTTCCTACACCTTGTTAATTTATCATTTGAATTTGGCAAGTTTCCTAAATTAAATATTTATAAAATTCAGTGAAAAAATTAAACTTCCCGGCAGCATAGCGGTCAGTGCAGCCGCCCGGATTGCGAAAGACCTAGGTTCGATTCTTGGCTAAGTCGAGTTGGCGTTTAATTTTTTAACTGAAAATAAATATTTATAATTATTAATAGCTTCAGTGCAGCAATTAGCACTTGAAAATATATAAAAAAAGTATAAAGGAGACCTTTCCTCGCCCCATACAACAAGGGCCCCAAATGTACCTAAGATTCAAAGGTATCAAAATGTAGGGAAAAAATCGTAGATTCTAAAAATATATATAACATATTTTTTATTCAATTTGTACCACCCAAAAACATCATTAGAATGGTTTGATGACTTGCAACATTGAATTAATTTAACTGGCAAGCACAACTCTCTCGCTGTCTGATGCGTTTCGTTAGCTTACTCTCAGGCACAACTAATATCATGATAAAAGTCTTTTAATACATTATTTTTACATAAGCTTATCGATTTCTAGCAAGTACATGATAAATAATAACAAAAATAAGTGTTTTTTAACTATTTCGAATTATTTTGTGCGTTTGATTATTTTGTTACCTAGAAGAAATTGCTAAAAAATACTATATGCCAGAGCTGTAACGAACGAATTAAAAAGACTGAGTGATTTGTCAGTCATGACAATTGACTTGAGAAATGAGAATAACCTTTTTTCATTCCGTTTCGGTGTAAGTACTGGCTCTGGCTGGAGTGTTTTTCGTGTGTATCTGTATTACTTTGATTATTTGACTCGGCTATTCTCCCTGGACTTTCGTTTATCTGAATCTGAAGACTTGGCGATATCTACTGGACCTCGGTACCCCCGCCCCGTAACTTGGCTGCTAGCTGCTATTGATATATTGACGATTCCCGACAACCTGCGCTACTATTTTGGATTCCGATTCAAAAGATCTTCTTATTTTACTCATGAAATGAATATAATGAAAAAATGAAATTATTTTAATAATAATGCTGCTACCCATTTTAATATCTGATACCCCCTATAGTAAATGCATTCCATCTACCCATCACAGATGAACCAGATGCCACTTTAATATTAGAGCGTGCCCTAAGTGGCCCTAAGTAGATTAGATCAACCAAATGTTTTGGCAGAGTATATAATAGAAAATAATATTAATAGGAGGTGAGCTCTTTTTGACAGTATAAATGCTGAAGATTTACTATTGAATAAGTTTCCAGTGATGACAGAATCGGACATAATATTATTTGCACTGGGAACTTATCAAAATAAGCAGGCATGCTCATATTATGGTAAGCACATTAGACCAAATGGAACATTTGGAATTGAAGTATGCCGTGATAATGAGCCTCTCCATATACCACATTCTGAAAATGAAATGTATCTGTTGAGAGGTCGATTATTGTCAAGGCACCGTAGTGGTCGAACATATTATACATATATATTGTTAAATATGCAGCACAATAGTTGGGAGCACAGAATTCACGGTTATTTATTTATTTAGTTCAATTTTACAGTACACTTACAGTATTGCTTACTAAAACGTACACTGTTCAGTTAATTATATTAATATAAAATAACAAAAAGACACAATTACAAAAAAGTTTCAACTACCTACTTAAATAAATACTTTATGTACTTACACAAAACGTAAGACTTTTGCGTAAGTACATCGGCCTCCGGGATCTGCTGATGTATGGTATTAAATAAGTTAATGGCCCTTCTTGTCGGGCCATTACATCCACGACGCGTTCGGACTCCCTCCAGATCGGCAAAAAGGCGCGCGCGCCGGCGAGGAGCTACGTCGCCCGCCCCACCGCTCATGTAGCTCTTTGGGACAATTAATTTAAAATTTGCTACCACTTCCATGCCATCGATTTTACCTTGTAAGATCGCATGGTAGTGTAGCGCTAATGCCAGCTTCCTCCGTAGAGCGAGTGTATGCTGCCCCGTCATACCCGAAACGAACAGAGAAGGATAGAGGTATGGGTAATAGCTATACATTCGCCTATACATGAATCGTAGAAACTTCCTCTGTAGTTTTTCGATCATATAGCAATACTTATGCTCATTACTGTAATTGTATGATAGGAAACGTACCGTGGGTTGCTGTGCTCATGTTATGACCATTGTGTGGTATATGGGGTGGGCTCGTTACCAACAAAATATAACTGCTCCAGCTTAATGATATATTAATCAGAGAAGATGTAGAAAATGAAGAAACATAATAAAAGAAATTAAAAAATATACTTATTGTTTTATTCCAACAAACAACATAATGTTTTACATTGCCATCTAAGGTGCGCTCAACCATTTCTATATCATTGTAGAACTGATGAAATATGTATAGGTTCAATGTAAAAGATAGACTACTACACAACTGCTTGTGCTGTTGGGAAGGACTTTGCAGAAGCATTACTGATGTGTCAGTTGGTTGAAAATAAGTCTTGTTTAGAAAGACTGCTTATGAATCAAGTTGGTCAACTGTAGTAAACATGAATTACATTCTTGTTTCTATTAGCATTTATGGTTCCATGTAAGTGCGGACCTTTCTAAATAATTATTTCAGTACCTACTAGATTCTATGATATCAACATTTATTTATTAATTTATTTTAAAACTTTTGCAACATATATTACATGGCGGACTTAATGCCTGAGGCATTCTCTACCAGTCAACCATAGGGTGGTGCAGAAATAACAAGGTAGGTGCAATTGGGTGAAGACAACAATTTAGAAATAAAAATAATATATTATAAAACGCACAGTATATACCTACATATATACAATTTATATAAATATACTTATATACACTATTATTACATAAACTACTTTTACAAATATAAAACAAAAATAAACATAAATAAACATAAACATATAATACATAATTTATAAATTACGTTATAAATTATGTATTATATGTATGTAAGGACGTTACTGAGATGATTCTGCCAAGGTTTTATCAAAATAGAGCATACGGACTTTCTTTTTAAAGGCGTCACGACTAGTAGCCATCCTGATTTCAAGAGGTAGCGCATTCCACAGCAGAATGGACTGAATATGGAAGGACGAGTGTACAACGCCAGATGTATGGGAAGGACAGAGAAGGAGAAGATTATTAGTAGATCGGAGATTCCTACTATGAGAGGAGCAAAGGTATTGAAAATGAGGAGTGAGATAAGAGGGAGCATTTGGAGAATTAAGCAGTGAAAAAAGTGTCGTCAGGGCTCGTACACGCCTCCGCTGGCGAATGGGCAACCATTTTAGCTCGGCTCTATATTGCGAGATGTGGTCATATTTTTTGAGGTTATAGATGAACCGTATAGTATTGTTGAGCAATCTATCGAGTTTGTCTAACAAGTCAGCATTAAGATCGAAATAACACACGTCACTATAGTCGATCATGGGAAATATTAAAGTTTGCGCAAGCATAACCTTTGTCTTAAATGGTAAAAAGTTCCTCAGGCGATTCAAGGAGCGCAAGGTCCAGGTCACCTTCCGGCCAACATTAGCGACCTGAGAGTACCAACTGAGCGTAGAATCGAGATGCAGGCCAAGATTTTTGACATTCGGGCTAAATGGTATGACCGTTCCGTCGTACACAATTGGCTCAAGAGAGCTAATTCCCACTCTACCCATCAATCGCAAGCTGCCAACGAGTATCGACTGACACTTTGAGGGATTTACGGCCACACCAAATCTACGAGACCAGTCGTTAACCACTTCCAAATCCCGATTCAGTTTTCCAATGGCATCTGAGAGGTCATCTACACGTGCTTGAGTGTAAAGCTGAAGGTCATCGGCGTACAGATGATACGAACACTGAAGGTGGTGAGTGATATTATTAATAAATAATGAAAATAATAAAGGAGAAAGAATCCCGCCTTGAGGAACGCCAGCATCAAGATCATGCCAATTTGATGATTTCTCATCAACACGAACCGACTGCTGGCGCTCTCGAAGATAAGATGAAAACCATTCCTGCACTTCGGCTGAAACCATAAGATGGGAAAGGATGGCAAGGAGAATGTCATGACTGACGGCATTAAAGGCATTTGAAAAGTCGATGAGAACTAAAACGGTGACTTTCGTATCTTCCATACCTTGCCCAATGTCGCCAGTCACTTCACATTCGTTTTCATCACACAAACATGTTTTATATCCGGGAGCAAAATAAACAAGTTTCTATGGCTGCATAAAAGCGGCTTTGGTTCAGCAAAAAATAAGACGATCACGCACGCACGATCTATGTTTATTATTTATGTGAGTTTGTAGAAAACTGTATAATATTAACTATGTTTTGGACCTATTTTAATAATATTCTTTGTGAGATATAACAAAGACAACAATGTTTACACCACAAACCGCTATGACACAGATGTCACTGTCAGTCATATTTTGCACGTTTCGTTTCATGTTTACGATTTCTAGGGACATTTTGGCGATTTTTTTATTTTCCAAAAAATCTAGTTTCAGCAAGTTTTATAAAAAAATTATATCACGAGGTGTTTCTGCATAATGTAGAGAATTTTTTTAAATAAAGTGTACCTCGGTACCATGGGGGCCCATATGGAAAGGTCTCCTTTACTATAGCGTTGTGTTATCAAATGTGTGGTATTTCATCTGCAAAGATGAATCTGCATAGCCATCTGTTGCAATCACCGTTGGATATATGGCGCACTGTGCCGCTATTAGCACTCAAAAAATTAAAAAAGCAGTGACAAAATTCAGCGCTTACGTCATCCTTCCCGGTAACATAGCAGTCAGTGCAACCGCCCGGATTGCGGAAGATCCAGGTTCGATTCGTGGCTGGGTCGGGTAAGCGTTTAATTTTTTCACTGAATTTTATAAATATGTCGGAGACGTGGCGCTAGCATCGCTTAGAAACGACAAGTATAGTCTATACTTAGTGTGGTCTGCGCAGCCTATGTTCTATGGTGCGCGAAACGTCAACGTCAGTTGGCTTGGCGCGACAACGGACTGGACACATTCGAACGGGAGCGGCCGGAGAGTACGCACGCGCAGAACTTACTTCGTTTCTAGAATCCATTTGCATCAGGAAACTGTTTCTAAATATTGTAATTGTGATATTAAAATAACATTAAAGTGACTGTAAGGAATACGACTGCGTCTTTATTTTGAAGATCCAAGATGAACTGTGTAATCGACGAATCCGAGTTTGCTCGACCGTCCTACTACAAACCAGCCTCGCCGCCGACAAATATTTAATTTAGCTTCAGTGCAACAATTAGCACTTGAAAAAATAAACTTTTGAAGAAATCTATTGTTAATCCTCTATATAAAAAGGTGGTAAAACCCAAATAGGCAATTACAGGCCGGTGACCCTTATCCCACACGAAGGTATGGTTGTACTGTTCTTCAAAAAGGGCGACAAAACCCTACATAAGAACTACAGGCCCATCTCACTTCTAAGCCACGTCTACGAGCTGTTCATAACGAATCGTCTCGCACGCAGGTTTGATGACTTACAGCCTATCGAACAAGCCGGTTTCCGAAAAGGCTTTAGCACCATAGACCACATACATACGCTGCGGCAGGTTATACAGAAGACCGAAGAGTATAACCGGCCTCTTTGTTTGCGCGAGAGACATGCACTATTACAGCCGCGCGCCAGTATACGGGCGCGTGCTGACAACGCACATATGAACTGAAGTTACTACAAAATTTGCCACAAAGTGCACCACTACCAAGACGTGTTATCTGCCACCGCCAAGAGTTTGGTGTGTGGCTAACGAGGCGCCTTCATCCTTCTCCTCCGCGACTTCCATTCGGCTGCGTGGAGAGCTCGTCATAGCGGACTAAGGTTTTTCCCTAGCCGCGACGCCGCTCTCTATAGGCTGTCACGAGACACCTCCTTACATCTGCGAGGATGTCTCACTCTTCGGGGCATAGGGGAGTGCGCATCCATCTCGTCGTGCTCAACCTCCCCTTCGTCCTCCCTCAGACTTTCCCGCTCCCTCACCACTTCCGTCGCCCCCACGTCCGGGACCCTCCCGACACCCTTCCCAGAGAAAGAGGCGTTTGGGGGGGTATCAAGGCCAAGGGGTAGCGGGAGGGGAAGTTTCTGGATTAAGACAATAGGGACCTCAACTCTTAGAGGTGACCCCTCAGTTGCCTCCATCCTCTCCGGCTCCGTTATAGCAGGTCTCTCCTGCTTTTCCGGGTCCCTCATTCTTATGACCAGAGGACGGCACTCCTTGCTGCCCATGATATGCCCATGGGGCAATGCCGCTTCGGCACATACCAAGCAGTGTGGCGGCTTGGCGCAAGCTCCTCCCAGATGGCCAGCTATGCCGCAGCGGAAGCAGCATCCCGTCCTGTCCGCAGACGACTTTTATGGCCTCAATCTTAGCTAGGCTCCAACCAAGTTGTAGCCTTTCCATCTTGTCGAGTTTCCTCGCCGCCCCTATAGGACACTGGATCAGTACTGATGCAGATCCATCAGGGCCTGGCCAAAAGCCTCCAACCTTAATCTTGCGTTCGATGCAACCCCCCTGTGCCGACACGGCGGCGACCACCATCTCCGACGTGACGTAGTAGTCGAAGTCAAAGAGGCGGATATCCGCCCGCTTCTCCGGGCGAACAACCAACGCCACGTCCGACACGATGTCCTCCAACCTTTGTGCCAGCTTGTCGGCGGCCTCTCCGCGGTCGGCACCTGGCACCTCTATCAATTTGGCTCCGGATTGGGCCGTCTTAATCCTTACGCCAGGGATGCCGAGCTCCTCCAAGCGAATGGCCTCCCTGCTTCTGGCGATGGTTTCCGCGTATGATATCCCTCGGGCTACCGCCTCCAGCCTGAGTTGGAGGATCACCGCCGTGGATCTCGGCTGCCTCAGGGTAACCCTCTCTTTTTGCACACCTGGTGGTGTCGGTCTCGCGATGGGCACCGTCGGTGCCCCCGTCTGAGTAGTGCCTTTAGCCCTCCTCCTCCTCCTCCGGCTGCGGTCTTCGGCGGTACGCTCTTTAGCAGGGGCCAGTAGAGCCAGCGCAGGCTGGGCTTTAGGCCGCGTCATCCCTCTTAGGGGCACAGTGCTTGCGGGAAGGGCGGGAAACTCCTTCGCACTCTAGGGTGCAGCCACCGAACTGTATCTCCTGGTTTCGAGCACTGACAGCTTGGCCTCCAGCCCATCAAGCCGCTTTTCAATGCGTCCAATGGAGGCATCCAGGGTACGCTGCATGGCCGCCAGCGCCTGACCCTCCGGAGGTGCCTCGCCAACCTGGCGTCGCGGACCTCTTCGGATGAGTCACGCCGCATTGAGGAGGCGAATCGCCGTCTTCGCGAGGAGGTGCACGCCCTCAGACGAAAGGTAGCGTCCCTGAGAACCGTGGTCGACCAGGTCGGGACGGGGTTGAGCTCCAGCCGGGAGCGTCCTGCCACGACCAAGACCAGCTCGGATCAGGTCCTCTTGAAGGCCTTAACTGAGATGAGGCGTACAATGGAGGCGTTGAATGCCTCCATCAACGCCCGTCTGGACGGACTCGAAATGGGTCGAGTGGCGCCTGTGCGTGCCCTTCCACTACGGGAACTTGTTTAGCAAGTTTCCCCTGGAAAAAAAAAAAAAAAAAAAAAATAAAAGGTTAGGTTAGGTTAGGTTGGGGGGGGGGGGGGGTGGGGTGTGTGTTGGGTGACCTCCTCGTGGTACATCCTGGGCAACGGGCAGCCTCAACATTCTCCTCCTTGAGAGGAGTTTGATGTGAGACTGGCCGGCTAACAACCCGACACAGGCGGGAGCCCCTTCTGGGCCCTGCACCTCCACGTGCGTGTCCACTCTGGGCCGCACACTCGCCGCTCCTTCTGAGCGGCTTTGAGAGGAGTTTTGACGGCGCCCCTTCTGGGCGTCGTTACACGGGGGGGAACAGGGTAGATCGGCGCCCCTTCTGGGCGTCGCTTCAAAAGACGGCCGCCCCTTAAGGGTTCTTAGGTCGCAACGGGGGGAAGGGGAACACTGCGAAAGCAGTGTAACGGGGGTCTACGCCAGCCCCCGATCATCGTAAACCACTGCGGTTCCTGCAACGACCCCCACTCGCGGCGTTGTGGGGTACGCGGGTTCCGTGGTGGAGCGAGGGCTCGCCTTAACCGGCCGGCCGCGTGAAGGACACACTCTAAAACCCGAGAGAAAACTCGTAAAAACCTGTCAATACACCCCGACCTTGGCAGTACTTAGGGTTCCCTGTGTATGAGGCCACTGCGCAGGGGGACATTTATTTGTTCTCATACTCGTGGGATAAGTTTAGCAATGTCACAAATTTTTTCAGACGTGTGGGAGGAGATGGCGGGGTCTGATTCCAGATCCGCCGTTTCGGACGATAGAGAGGTGGCTGGCGAGAGCCGTAAGAGGTCGCGTGCGCTAGATGAGGACATCGATACTGATGACTTCTCTGGCGCGGAGTCTGTGAGGTCGAGTGCCTCAAAACGAGGTGCTTCAAGTCGTGGGCGAGGTTCTTCCCGGTTGAGGAAACCGGCACCGAGGGACCGTTCGCCCCCTATGGTCTATCCCGATCCTAAGGATCTTGAGGATAACGGGGACGGCACACGCATCGGCCTGAAAGAGGCGTATGCGGAGTTACGGAGGTATGAGCTCGCGGACCTGGACGCTGAGCTCGACGCCGAGAATGAAGCTGAGGAAAGGGCTGTTGCGGAGCTCCGCAAGAACAGCCGCAATCGGGACGAGGAATCCGCTGCCGTCCTCGGCACGGATCTGCAAGGCCTCCGCAAGATGACAAAAGCGCAGCTGGCCAAAGATCGTCAAGCGCGCCAAGAGAAGGCGGAGCTGCTCACTGCGAAGCAGTTGAGACGCAAAAAGCTCCTCGAGCAGGAGGAAATCGCCCGCCTCGCGAAAGAGGACGAGGCAAAAATAAATGCTGCGGTGCGGAAGGTCATTCCATGGTCTGCCGAAAAAGAGGGCTTATCAGCTGAACAGGTGCTTGAGCAGGGGATCCTGTGCGCGAAGGCGGTCTCCGAAGTGTCCAGGAAGTCCGGACACCTCAATGGCTCGTGCCAGTCTCAGCTGAACCATGCGGCCGACAACTTGCAGCGGGCGTTGTCAAACCTCACCTCGCGGTGCAGTTCGGACGAGACGGAGCGTCTGGAGTATGCCAACTCCAAGCTCACAAAGGAGGTGCAGGAGCTGAAGACTGAGGTCGAGGCCCTGCGTAAGGAAGTGGCGAGGGTAAGGCGTTCTTCTCCTCGTGGTGAGGTCGCTCGCCCTCCCTCCCCTCCGGATCTGTCGGTGATGACAACCGCTATCCAAGAGCTTCAAAATAAAAACAATTTATCAACAGTTTGAAGGTCTTCTGGACAACAAACGGGGTTGGGTAACTCGGAACACCGAGAGATCCGGAATTGAGTAGGAGAACCAGAAGACCGATACCGATCTGAAGCATCGGAATAAATATCAGCAAACATTGGGGGTGTCGACGTCCGCGACAAAGCGTCATCAACGTCAGCACCAAGTGGAGGCATAACGTCATCAACGTCAGTCCAATCATCAACGTCAGCACCAAGTGGAGGCATAACGTGATCAAGGTTAACAACAAGTGGAGGCATAACGTCATCAACGTCAACAACAAGTGGAGGAGGCGTAGGCATCTCGTGGATATCACGAGGATTCGGAGGAGTCGGCATCTGGGGCGAAGCGTCCTGAGTGTCAAAAGTAGGCGAATATGTACCAGTAGACATCGTAGAATAACACATTAAAACTGTGCAAAATAAAAGGCAACACGAACTTAAATACACCCAAACAAGGACATGGATTTAAAGGTGAGACGAGTTCACCAGACAGGATACAAATAATAGAGGTCAGCAGACACATTAATAACATTTTTATAGCCCATTAAATGTAAATGTCAGCGTATGCTAATATTTATTGGCAATTAAGGTAAATGTCAACATATGTTAATATTTATAAATGTCAGACGAGTTCACCAGACAGGATACAAATAATAGAGGTCAGCAGACACATTAATAACATTTTTATAGCCCATTAAATGTAAATGTCAGCGTATGCTAATATTTATTGGCAATTAAGGTAAATGTCAACATATGTTAATATTTATAAATGTCAGACGAGTTCACCAGACAGGATACAAATAATAGAGGTCAGCAGACACATTAATAACATTTTTATAGCCCATTAAATGTAAATGTCAACGTATGCTAATATTTATTGGCAATTAAGGTAAATGTCAACATATGTTAATATTTATAAATGTCAGACGAGTTCACCAGACAGGATACAAATAATAGAGGTCAGCAGACACATTAATAACATTTTTATAGCCCATTAAATGTAAATGTCAACGTATGCTAATATTTATTGGCAATTAAGGTAAATGTCAACATATGTTAATATTTATAAATGTCAGACGAGTTCACCAGACAGGATACAAATAATAGAGGTCAGCAGACACATTAATAACATTTTTATAGCCCATTAAATGTAAATGTCAACGTATGCTAATATTTATTGGCAATTAAGGTAAATGTCAACTGGATCGTTAAAAAACAAGTCAGAACATGCAAATGAGGAAGGATACGAGTATAAATACCAACGAAGCGAGGACACAAGATCAGTCATGAATAAGACACAGCACTATTATCACATTGTGACTCACGTGGACGTGAGCGAATACCTCGAACAATTGGACGCATATCCGGAAGTACACGTAAGAAATGAAACGTGCAAGAATAAATGTTACAAAGAACAAACAACAGAAAATGGAGGAGAACAACCCAGTGGAAGTGATGGAGGAGGAGGAGAGCAAGGAGAACAAGGAAGAGAAGAAAGAGGAGATGTTCCAGATACAGGATTGAGGGAAATTCAAAAAGGAGAAGATACACAATTTTGTGCTGGACCAGATGGGGTTGTCGAGTCTACGACAGCAAGTGGATGCACAGTCAGATGGGGAAACGGAGTCAGACGACGATACGGTATCGACGGATCAAGCTGCGACAGAGATGACGGCAGTAATGGAGAGTTGGGACGAATACACCCAGTCGGTTCGTATTCAACAAACTCAAAAGGCTGCGGCCAAAAATTTTATTGCGGACCTTATAAACTCATCGCTGTCCATAACGGAACAAGAAGACGACACTGGCACATTATATACGTCAGTGCAAATCGTCAGTGGGGCTTTAACTCACGACTGGGAAGAGCTATTCGCGTGGGAGACTACAAAAATAGCTCAATTGACTGTATCGCTTGTGTACGCGAGTATGTTTATAGTGGGAATGGTCGTCAAGTCTTACAGGACATTCTCAGCGAGAAAATTATTAAAAATTGTCAGTGCGCAGAGCATCGTTGTGGAATGGTCGGCTATGATAAATGGAAAGGCAAGGCATACTACGCTGACTGTTCCGAAGGGGGAGCTTCAATATTTGCCAGACAAGGCGGCTCATCTGGTGAAGGGATCAGTGGATTGGTGGTTCCAAATCTTCAAGCCAGTGGCAGTCAAGCTGAAAATGAAGATGGGCACGGAGATCAGACTGGATTCAAAAAAGGGCAAGGTGTATGTGGACGGCAAAATGATGAATTCGATAACTGCGAAGGAAATGGCCAATATATGTGTGGAGATTCAGATATTATTGTACATTTATGCAAAGAAGGTGCTTTCACAGAAAGAGAAGCAATGGCAGTATTTAGTAGACAACCTCAAGGGATTAAAATCCTATGCACTAAACAGTACTCTGAAAAAATCAGGACCTACATACACATCGCGAGAGTTTTGGTATTTCAAGAATCAATAAAACAAAGATTTGAAAGAGCCAAAAACAAATGGGAAAAGACCAACAGACTGGACGTGGACATGGAGAACATTAGAAAGTTGAAGGCGATACTGGAAAATAACAAAATTGATGAGGAGAAATTTATGAAACAGACCTATAAACATTTCGTAAAGCAGAGTGGAAAGAAAAATAATTTATTTTTCTTGGGTCCACCGTCAACGGGCAAGACGATGATCATGAACTCGCTGGTGGCGTGTCACTTCAATTATTGTCTGCTCACGGGACTGATATCCAATTCAAGTTTCAACTTTAGTGGACTGCTGCATACAAACGCGTGTCTGATGGACGAGTGCAAGCTGACGGACAATCAGTTTGAGCAATGGAAGATGTTGGCATCGGGAATGCCAATGTCGACAGACGTCAAGTACAAGGATAGGTGCGATGTTAAAAATTGTGTGCTATACACTTGCAGTAATTATCCAATAGAGATGTATTGTAACGTGCCAATGTCGGACGAAGCGGTCAGATCGAGAACGATCAAATTTGAATTGCGTCAAAAGTGTGACATGTACTTTAATATCAGTCCACATGTATGGGAGCAATGTTGGAATGAATATGGATGTTTTTTGTAATTAGGTTAAGTTGAAGTGGTGGTGGTGGGATATATATAATCTTAGGTTAAGGTGGTGGTGGTGGTTAGATTAAGTGATGTAATCATAGGTTAAGTTTGCATGAATAAATGATTAACTCAATTATGTTGATTAATTTATGCATCCTTCCTTCCTTCCTTCCTTTGTGCATCCAGATTAGGTTAGGTTAGGTTAGGTTAGGTTAGGTTAGGTTAGGTTAGGTTAGGTTAGGTTAGGTTAGGTTGGGGTGCGTGTCAGATGACCTCCACGTGGTGCATCCTGGGCAACGAGTGGTTCCAACATTCTCCGTTCGGAGAAAGTTGGGCCCAATCGGCAAACATCTGGCAAGGCGGGAGCCCCTTCTGGGCCCTGCAACTCCTGTGCGTGCCTACTTTGGGCCGCACAACTCGCTGCTCCTTCTGAGCAGCTTTGAGGAGGAGTACCACAAAGACGGCCGCCCCTTAAGGGTTCTTAGGTCGCAACGGGGGGATAGGGGAACACCGCGAAAGCGGTGTAACGGGGGCCTACGCCAGCCTCCGATCATCGTAAACCACTGCGGTTCCTGCAACGACCCCCACTCGCGGCGTTGTGGGGTACGCGGGTTCCGTGGTGGAGCGAGGGCTTGCCTTAACCGGCCGGCCGCGTGAAGGACACACTCTAAAACCCGAGAGAAACCTCGTTAAAACCTGTCATTTTTCCCCGCCCTTGACAGTATGTAGGGTCCCCCGTGTATGAGGCCACTGCACGGGGTGAAACTTATATGTTCTCTACTCGTGGGATAAGTGTTATGATGTCCAAAATTTTTTCTGACGCTTCGGAGAAGTCGGCGGAGCCTGATTCCAGGTCCGTCGTGGTTGGTGGGGCTGCAGACGCCCGGAATGAGTCTGGCGGAGACGTAGTCGTACGTGGCGCTCCAAGCGCAAAGTCCGAGAAGGACTGTGGTGTAGAGACAAGGTCCAGTAGATCGGGCAAAGGTGGCTCGTCACAAAAGGACGAAGGTATGCCCACAATGGGCAAGGTTGAAAGGGACGCTAGGCCCAGTCGCAGGAACAAGGTTCTTAGTGTCTCTCTGACGCGGCTCGATTTAGGTCGCATGCGTTCTGCCGATCGCAGTCGCAGTCGTAGCCGTCGAGATGGCGCTTCAAAGGTGGACGCCAGTGTCTTTTTGTCGGCGGGGGAAGAAGACGAACAACTATCTGATTCCTCTTCGTCGACATTGACAGGAAAAAAGAGACCCCGAGCGGACTTATCTTCTGAGTCTGACAACGACTCAGTTCGCTCGGCGCCCAAGGTGATGTCCGGTCCGTCTGGCCGCAGAGGTCGTGGCCGTCCTCCGACCACGGGCCAATACGTTGGGTGGGCTAAGGCCAAAAATGAGTATGTCGAGGCTCAGCGCCACGAACTCGAACTCCAGGCCGAGAAGGAATGTGCCGAAATGGCTCGCAAGACCTATGCGACCAGGGCCAGCGGCGTCGAACTTGTAAGCGGGCTCGACAAAGATAAGGAGGCACAGGCACAGGTCGTGGTGCGGCAGGTGGAGGACGATGTGGCCCTACTGCTCCACGTGGCCAATACATCTGGTCATCTGAAGGGGACCTACCAAAAGGCCCTAAAGAATGTCGCTGCTTCCTACAAGCAGAACGTTGACCTGCTGCGTCTCCGCACGGTCAGCGAGGAGACCGAGGCCCTTAAGGCGGAAAACCAACGCCTAAGTGCGGAGGTGTCGAGCCTGAAGGAGCATATGGCAACTCTGGATGCCACGGTGGAACACCTCCACAGTAAGTGCTACCGTCCGGTAGTAACGCCTTACTCGGACACGGAGGTTATGGAGGTGGTTCCGGACCCACCGGCGATTGTTAGCTCGGTCCCCAATCCGGCCAAGAACGCAAAAGCGGCGAAACCAAAGCCAAAGGTGGTGAAGCCTAAGGCGAAGGCGAAGGTTGGGGCAGAACAACAGCCCCCACCCCTTCCTGAAGTCGATCAAACCCTCATGGGTGAGGTCATGCGGCAGGTTGGCTTTATGCTGTCGACACGGCTGGAGTCAATCGAGGCAAGGCTGCCGCCCGCGCCGCGTTTGCGCCCGCCGCTTGCGGCGGACGCTAAAAATAAGGCCAATGCTGCCAAGGAGACCTATTCGTCGGCGACCAAGAACTCGCCGGCTACCGTTCCCCGTTTATCGGGAAGTTCAGGAAAGCCTCCCGCTGCTAAAGCAGCACCTCAGGGAGGCAACAAGCCCAGCAAGGGGGTCAAGGCTGCCAAGGCCACATCGGCACCTGCCCCCCCTAAGACGGCTAAGGGGAAGCCAAATTCCACAAGGAATTTTACGGCCGAGGAGGAATGGACTCCTGTGGTTGGAGGCCGCAAGGCCAGAAGAAAGGCTCAAGCCAAGGAGCAGGCCAAGTCGAAGGCGAAGAACAAGACGGTGAAGATGCGCGTCCCTCGTACTTCGGCAGTCGTGATCACTCTGCAGCCGGAGGCGCAGGAGAGAGGTATCACGTACGCGAATGTGCTCCTCAAGGCCCGAGAGAGTGTGGTCCCTGCTGAGATGGGGGTGGAGTACATCCGCTTTCGGCAGTCGGCTACCGGTGCTCGGATCTTGCATCTCCCGAGCACCGCTACCCCTGAGCAGGCCGACCAACTGGCTGATAAACTCAGGGGTGCAATAGGGGACACGGTCAAGGTCACTCGACCAACCAAATGCGCCGACCTCAGGATATCTGGCTTGGACGATTCAGTCGTCCAGGCGGACGTTCGCGCAGCGGTCGCAAGGCAGGGAGGCTGCTCAGCAGACTCATTAAGAGTTGGCGAAATTCGCCATGGTCCGGGCGGCATGGGCACCGTGTACGTTCAGTGCCCTGTAGCTGCTGCTAAGGTTTTAGTGGATGCCGGTTTACTCCTGGTGGGATTGGCTGGCGGCGCACAGGTTCGTGCTCTCGTCCCGCGTCCACTAAAATGCTTCAGGTGCTTGGAAAAGGGGCATACCCGCGCAAGATGCACGGGCCAGATTGACCGCAGCGAGCTCTGCTATCGCTGCGGTAAGGCTGGCCATATCGCTGCCTTTTGCTCGGCCAAGGCGCACTGTCCGCTGTGCGCTGACGCCAAAAGACCTGCTGACCACATTGTCGGGAGCAGATCATGCAATCCCCCTAGGAGGAGAAAGACGGCCTTAAATGCTAAGGCCCCTACTTCTGCGAGCGCTCAGCAGGCGCCAAGTGCGGTGCAAATGGACACCTGTAATGCCTAACGCCGCACTACATGTCCTGCAGGCGAATCTGAACCACTCCGCCGGTGCACAAGATCTTTTTGTGCAGTCGATGGCGGAGTGGTCCATTAACATAGCGGTGGCATCTGAACCATACTATATCCCGGTCCGTACCAACTGGGCCGTGGATTCTAGTGAGACGGTTGCAATTGTGGGCGGAAATACGTCCATAGGCTCGACGTTCTCGTTCCGCGAACGAGGTCCCGGCTATGTCGTGGTCAAGTGGGGTGAGGTAACCCTGATCGGGGTGTACTTCTCCCCCAACAGAACCTTGGCGGAGTACAAGGTATTCCTTGGCAATGTGGGTGCCGCGGTTAACCGGGCAACATCTTCGGCGGTCCTAGTAATAGGCGACTTCAACGCCAAATCGGTTAACTGGGGCTCTCCCGCTAATGATCTGCGCGGCGACGCGGTCGAGGATTGGGCTGTATCCACGGGCCTGTGTCTACTCAATAGAGGCAACACGAACACCTGTGTCAGGCAGCAAGGCGGGTCAATTGTTGACCTGTCCTTTGCGTCTTCTGCCCTCGCCTCTAGAGTAGACGGTTGGGCTGTTCTGGAGGATGTGGAGACGCTTTCCGATCACCTATACATTAGGTTTGATCTGGTCTCCCCCTCGTACAGCAGCAATAGAGCGGGTCAAGCCGGCAACGGGGGTAGACCATCGTTCCCCCGTTGGGCTGTGGGAAGAATGGACCGAGAGCTGCTCGTTGAAGCGGCCATCGTACAGTCATGGTTCGCCCAGGCTGTCGAACAGCTGGTTCACGTGGAGGACGGAGCCAAATGGTTCTCGGACGCAATGACGCAGGTGTGCGATGCGGCCATGCCTAGGGTTAGGCGCCTCCCGCCAAAGCGGGCGGTATATTGGTGGTCCCAGCATATTGCGGCCTGCCGTGAGGACTGCATTATTGCTCGGCGCGCTTATACGAACCAGCGCAGGCGCCGAACCGTGGATGAGGTCGCAAATCGCGAATTGCAAGCGGCATACAAGGAGGCCAAAGAGGCATTGAAGGTGGCCATATGTCAGGCAAAGGATGATGCACGGGAAGAGATGCTGGAGCTATTGAATCGCGATCCGTGGGGCCGCCCATACCGCAATGTTCGCGGTAAATTGCGAAATGTGGGCCCCCCGGTCACTGAGTCATTGGAGATACCGTTGCTGGAGTCTATCATCGACTCCCTCTTCCCTGTGCGAGCTGGATTTGAGCCTCCACGTATGGCCCCACCGCAGATAACATCTGAGGGCGCTATTACCCAAGTGCCACCGGTAACTACCGGTGAGCTGGGAGCAGCCTTCCTGCGGCTGAGGGCTAAAAATACGGCTCCTGGACCAGACGGCGTACCTGGCAAAGCCTGGGTTCTAACGGAGGAGATTTTCGAGGAGCGCTTTCGTGCGCTACTGGATGCCTGCCTTTCATCCGGCCACTTTCCCACTCGGTGGAAAACTGGACGCCTCGTACTACTCCGCAAAGAGGGACGGCCTGAAGATTCTCCTTCAGCTTACCGGCCTATTGTCCTTTTGGATGAGGCCGGGAAGCTCTTCGAGCGCGTCTTAGCTGCTCGTATCAACGAGCACCTCGGCAATGTGGGGCCTGATCTGTCGCCCAATCAATACGGTTTTAGAGTAGCGCGGTCGACCATAGACGCAATACTTAAAGTGAAAGACCTCACCAAAGAGGCTGTGTCACACGGAGATGTTGCGTTGGCGGTGTCCCTGGACATCGCCAACGCGTTCAACAGCCTGCCCTTTGAAAGCATAGGCGAGGCGCTTCGCTTTCACGGAGTGCCCCCCTACTTACTGCGCATCTTGAATAATTATCTCAGGGGCAGAACGGTGGTTTTCCAGGACCGCGATGGTAATGTCCGAAGCCGTGCGGTGACGTGCGGTGTTCCGCAGGGGTCGGTGTTGGGTCCACTCCTGTGGAACATCGGCTACGACTGGGCGCTCAGAGGGGCACTACTCAGGGGCCTCAACGTCGTCTGCTATGCAGACGACACATTGGTGACCGCTCGTGCGGCAGATTTCGCCGGAGCGACTACATTGGCCACTGTCGGGGTCAGGCAGGTCATCCGGCGAATTGAAGCGTTAGGCCTAAAGGTGGCTTTGGAAAAGACGGAGGCGCTCTTTTTCTTCGGTGCACGCAGGAGACCCCCCCAAGACGCACATCTATGTCTTAATGGGGTTCGCATCGAGGTTACTTCAGTCATGAAGTACCTCGGGCTGTACTTAGATGCGAAGTGGAAGTTTCACGAGCACTTTGCTCGCCAGTCGCCGAAACTGGTCAAAACAGCCAACGCGCTGTGCAGGCTACTGCCAAATCTCGGTGGCCCTAGCATAAGTGCTCGGAAACTTTACACAGGGGTCGTGCGCTCAATGGCGCTTTATGGAGCTCCAGTATGGATCGACGCGCTGGACTCCAAGAATAGGATGCTGCTGCGTAGGCCTCAAAGGGCGATGGCCATCAGAGCCATTAGAGGCTACCGCACGGTCTCGTATGAGGCTGCTTGCTTGTTGGCAGGCACGCCTCCATGGGACCTGGAGGCAAAAGTCCTGGCGGAAGTATATAGGCAGGGGGCGGAAATCCGCAGTCAAGGCGGCAGGCCGATGCCTGAGCAAATTAACCGTTGGCGGGAGGATGCCCAAGAGCAGACTATGATCTGCTGGCGAGATCGCCTAGAGCGGCCCGATGCTGGCCACTGGACCATCGGAGCGGTTAGACCCATTATGCAGGAGTGGGTCTTCCGCAAGGAGGGGACTCTCTCGTTCCGACTCACTCAAATAATGACAGGACATGGCTGCTTCGGCAGTTACCTGTCGAGGATCGGACGAGAGGAGACCACTGCATGCCACCAGTGCGGGGCCATTAACGATACGGCTCTGCACACATTGGAGGTATGCCAGGAGTGGGAGCAGCCGCGCCGGGATCTGCGGGCTGCGATTGGCGCCGACCTCTCCCTCGGGGCCGTGGCAAAAGCCATGGTCTCTTCCACGAGGTCGTGGGACGCTGTGGCTTCATTCTGCGAGACCGTCATGGCTCGTAAAGAAGAGGCCGAGCGTGAGAGGGAAGACGACCCCTTATCAAGTGCCACAAGGCGCAGGAGGGGTGGTCGGAGGAGGCGGTTACATGGGCTGTTGCACCCACCGTAACCGCACGCGGGGGTGGGAAACACCATCTTCCCACACTCCCCGCAAAGCTCCTCACGGTGTCAGGCGTCCCTCCCTCGCACTCGGGGGATGGAGACGCAAGGAGGGTTCGAGGGAACCACCGCGGCGGGCCGTGAATGACTCGATGAGTGCTCGGGGTCCCGCCCAGCGGTTGACGGGTGCCGTGTGGTTTTAGTGGGTCGGGCAGACCATCGCCCAACCCCACACACCTCCCGGGTTATGCAACACCCGGTCGAGACGGTCTGTTTGCAGATTTCCACACGTTAAAAAAAAAAAAAAAAAAAAGGTTAGGTTAGGTTAGGTTAGGTTAGGTTAGGTTAGTGCCGTCCCGGCTGCTGTCGAGAGCACCCGCGTACACGTCGCTCCCAAAAATTGAATTTCTGTTTTTCGCCATTTAAAAATAGACGGTTTGACCTTAAAAATCAGCTGTCCTATTGATAAATAGGAAAACTTTGTTGCGCATTTTTTAATATTTTTTCTGTTGTTGTAGGTTAAGTACTTGATTTGATTTTAGTTATTTTTCCGTTTTTTGTTTGTCCGTCGTCCATATTTTTAAACAAAAAATTTTCAATAATTTTTTGTTCGGCCATCTTTGGAGCCCCGTTTGGGGTCCCGAGGGGTCTTTTGTAGTTTTTAGTCGTAGGATAACGTAGATATTTTTAGTTTTCGATTTGGTTAAAGTTTGGATTTTTCGCAAATTTTTTCCGTAGGAAGGAATTTGCGAGAAATCCTGAAACCTCTCGATCTTGACCGAATCGATTTCTGGCAATATTTACATACTTTAAGTTTAATTATCTCCTTTTTCTATTATAGTTAGGTTGTACTTTTTACTTATTAGGGGTAGAAGGGCCCTTTAGAAATAGTATAGGCTAAGTTTTAAGTAGATTTAAGAGATAGTTTTGTAGATATTAATTTTTTCCAAAAGGCTGTTTTTGGGCAAATTTACCCGTTTTTTGTTAGTTTTAATTTTTTATTGAGTAAATTTTTTGAGTTTTTCTTGCCTTTTCTTTTGAGGCTTATAGGCCGATTGCTAACGCATCGGCCTATAATTTTCTTTTTCTGTTTTGGTCATGGGAACATGGTTTTTAACCCCCCCAAACCCAAAAAACAGAAATTTCTAAGAAATCGCAAAAATTTTGTATGAAGATTTGGACCGATAAGGTAAACTTTTCCGACAAATTTTTGTATAGGAATTTAATTCCGAAATTTATTTTGGCCAAAGTATAGGGATTCTTGCTGTCGTTTTTGGCATCGACGTATAGGTATCGGGGGTCCGCCCCCCGGTAAACCTCAATATGTCAAATTATGACAGTTCCCGTCCCCAAAGTGTGATGTCTCTCTCAGATGATGAGTTTTGCTCCGGCGAAGACCCTGTTGATGAAATCTCGACCCGTGTAGTAAATAATACTCTTGCTGAAAAAGCTGAAAAAAAGAGGAAAAGGGCCGAACATGAGACATCAAAATATTGTGATACTGGCGATAATGTCATCAGTGAGGACGAGGATGCCGAACGCATGCCACCGCCTTCCAAGATGTCTGTGGCCCGAAGGGGCGGGTTAGTTGGGACCAGATCTAGGTCTAGGTCTGGTACCCACAAGGGAGTTTCAGCTGCCAGAGAGCAGCTTCGGATTAGGACTGAGGAAGACATGGCGAGGGAGGAACGGAAGAGGGAGCGGGAGGAAAACTACCGCAAACCCAACCGTGGATCTCGCAGTCGGTCTGCATCCCTCAACAGGATGGAGGATGAGGAAGAGAGGACCAAAGCCGAACACGAGATGGGTCAGGCCTCTAAGGATGCGCTACTGGCAAAAGCACAGAACAGTGTGTCGCTTATCATCGAGTCGGTGGAAAAGGCCTCAAATCTTAAGGGTACAACAAGAGGAGACCTCAATAATGCAGCAGCGACTCTCCGGAAGACAATGCGCGCTCTCGAAGAGCTCACGCCCTCCGAAGAGGCCAAGCGACTCAAGGCTGATAATGAGCGTATGAAGATTGAGCTACGCTATATTCAGGAGGAGCTCAAGGCCATCCGCTCATCCTTTTCGGGCCGCGAAAGGACTCCCCGGGAGAGAGCGTCTTCTCCTCCCCCACGAGTCTCTCAGGCGAAAACCCCCGTAGCAAAGGCAAAAGCCACCCCGCTACAGCAGGAGCTAATGCCAATGCTAGCAATGATGATGGACGAGTTTAAAGGCGAAATGTTCCGGTCATTGGGCAAAATGCTCAATGATAGAATTGATGGAATAGAGGACAGACTCCCCCCTAAACCAATTATGAGACCCCCACTAGCCAGCGACAAGAGCAGAGCTCTCGCGGCGCACGCTGCTGCCTTGGAGGCGCAAGCTGGCCCATCTGGTCCCCCATATGTGCCCCCTCAGGCGAGGCCTCAGGCCAAGAAGCCGGTCAACCGCGACCGCTCCCCATCTCCCGGATTGGCTGCAGCTTCAAGCACCCCAGCCAACAAATGGGTGGAAGTCGTTAAGAAGGGAAAGAAGGGGAAGAAGCAACAGGCTTCTAACCCTCAGTCTGATGGGCCGAAAAATACGACCAAGGAGGCAGTGGCCAAGAGCGCGACTCCTCAGTCACATCAAAGGCAGCAAGCTGCAAAGCTCACTGCCCCGAAGTCGTCTGTCATTACGGTGACACTTAAGAAGGAGGCCCTAGAAAGGGGCGAAAACTACGCCTCAGTCCTGGGCAAAGCTGTAAAGGCTATTAAGCTGGAGGACCTCGGACTGGTTTCACTTCGTGTCAGGACCACTGCCGCTGGCGGCCGAAAGCTGGAAATTCCAGGGGCCACCAGTGGGGCAAAAGCCGACGCGCTTGCGGAGAGAATGAGGGGCATCATCGGTGATGATGCAGAGGTGCATCGGCCCTTCAGAAAGGCGCACGTACGCCTGGTGGGAATTGACGAGACCATTCAGGAGGAGTGGGTCAAGGAGGCGGTGATGCGCTCGGCCGGTTGCCCAGAGCATATGGTCACGTTTGGGGAAATCCGACCAGGCCCTTGGGGCTCAAATTCTATGCTGGTGAAGTGCCCTGTGGCGGCAGCAAAGAAGTTGGCATTGGAAGGACGCATTCCTGTGGGATGGTCAACAGTACAGGTGGTGGTGATGGACCCGCTTCCATTGAGATGCTATCAATGCATGGGAACGGGCCACACGAGATACGCCTGTACTGCTGAGGTTAATAGGAGCGAAATGTGCTTCCGATGCAGTCGCCCAGGGCACCGTGCGGACACTTGCATAGCGGAGGAGCCATTCTGCAGCGTTTGCGCTGCGGCAAAAATCAAAGCGGACCACTACATGGGTGGGAGGAAGTGCAATCCCCCCCCCATTAAAATGAAGACCAAGGCCCCTTGGATGAGGCCCCCCCCGAAGAGTGCAGCGCCTACCAGCGCGCCCATGGAGGTGACGGAAGCGGCTCAAAATGTCCAGACGACATAACCTGAAAATCATTCAGGCAAACCTCAACCACTGCGCCGCTGCACAGGATTTACTCGTGCAGCATATGGCGGAGTGGGAGGCAAACGTGGCGATCTTGGCGGAGCCATACACGGTTCCTGCCAAGGATAATTGGATTGGCGACACAGGTGGAAGTGTAGCCGACGTGGCGATTGTCATCCCGACGGATCCCCGAGCATCCCCCATCTCGCTCAGGGAAAGAGGGCCAGGGTTTGTGGCCGCCACAGTGGGAGATGTTGCCCTTGTCGGCGTGTATTTCTCGCCAAACCGGACTTTTTCCGATTTCGAGGCGTTCATCGCTGGGCTTCAAGGAGTCGTGCGCCGCCTTGCCCCTCTACAAGTCATCGTAGCAGGCGACCTCAATGCAAAGTCGACGTCATGGGGATCTCCCGTCACCACTCAAAGGGGTGAAACAGTAGAAGAGTTTTGTATTGAGGCAGGGCTAGTGCTTCTAAATCGGGGCAATGTGAGCACGTGCGTGAGATGGCAGGGGGAATCCATCGTGGACATAACGTTTGCGACCCCCGCCATCGCCTCGCGTGTGTCGGAGTGGAGAGTCATGGAGGAGGCCGAGACCATGAGCGACCACCGCTACATTTGGATCATGGTGTCCAGCCCTCCCCGGACGAACCTCACTGCCTCGCAAGGAGTCCGCTCCGAAAAGTTTAGACGCTGGGCCCTAACGCGACTCGACAGGGAAGCTGCCATTGAGACGGCCATGGTGGAAGGTTGGCTCCCGGCTCCCCCGGCAGATCTCGACGTCGACGAAAAGGCTGAGAGGTTTCGCAGATCCCTTACCAGGATATGCGACGCCTCCATGCCTAGAGTGGGCGATCGCCCTCAGCAACGCGCGGTGTATTGGTGGTCGGCGGAAATTGCGTCCCTCCGAGAAGCCACAATACACGCGCGCCGCCTATACCAGAGGTGTCGCCGCAGACGACACCCCCCAGAAGAGGAGGAAGATCTCCACGCCCGGCTGAACGAGGCAAGAAAGGCTCTCCAAATTGGGATACTACAGGCCAAAACAGCGGCATGGGAGGAGTTTCTGGCTGACCTGGACCGAGACCCGTGGGGAAGGCCGTACCGTTCCGTAAGGAATCGGCTCCGTAGCTCGGCGCCCCCCACGGAATCGTTTCAGCCGGAACTCCTGACCCGGATAGTCGATGGCCTGTTCCCGGACCGGGTGTTTGAGGCGGTCCCCTTCAATGCCCCGGAGCATGACGGAGAGGTGGATCCCCTGACCATCCCTCATGTGACGGACGAAGAGATGGAGCTGGTGATCGACCGCCTCCGCTCGAAGAAAAAGGCCCCAGGACCTGATGGTGTGCCGGGTAGGGTGCTATCCATAGCCCTTGACCATATGGGAGTAAGACTAGTCGAGCTTCTGGACTCCTGCCTTCGGGAAGGGCGATTCCCGAAAATCTGGAAACAGGGCCGACTAGTCCTACTGAAAAAAGAGGGACGTCCTCTGGACTCCCCCTCCGCCTATCGCCCTATCGTCCTCTTGGATGAGACGGGCAAGCTCTTCGAGCGTTTGCTTGCCGCCCGTATCATCCACCATTTGGATAATGAAGGGCCCAATATTGAGGACACCCAATTTGGGTTTAGGAAGGAAAGGTCGACGATTGACGCGGTTCTGACCCTGCGCAAAATCACTGACGAGGCGGCAGAAAGAGGGGAGAGGGTGTTGGCGGTTTCATTGGACATAGCCAATGCGTTCAACACCCTCCCCTTCAGCGTTGTCATACAGGCGCTACAGTACCACCGTGTGCCTTGGTACCTGCGTAGGGTCCTGATGGACTATTTCAGGGATAGGTCTGTCCTATTCCTGGAGCCTGGCGGGGCACGTATTCGCGCGCATAGCATGGTGTGCGGGGTTCCACAGGGGTCGGTTCTTGGGCCACTCCTGTGGAATCTTGGATACAACTGGGTCCTGAGAGGGGTCTCCCTTCCCAGGTCGGGTGTCATCTGTTATGCAGATGACACCCTAGTCACCGCAAGGGGCGGTGACTACCAGGAGGCGGCGCGGTTGGCGTCCATTGCTGCCACTCTGACCATATCGCGGATTAGATTACTGGGACTGGAGGTGGCGCTGCCAAAAACTGAGGCCATTCTGTTTCATGGTCCTCGGGGCGGCCCCCCCAGTGATGCCCACATTGACGTTGACGGAGTCCAGGTGAAAGTCGGATCACGGCTCAAGTACCTGGGCCTCATATTAGACAGCCGCTGGTCCTTCAGACCACACCTTGAGGAGATGGCTCCAAGAGTGGTGAAAGCAGGGTTGGCTCTGGCCCGCCTGCTTCCCAACATTGGCGGCCCCGGGGATAGCTGCCGCAGGCTGTACGCGGGAGTCCTCCGGAGTATGGCGCTCTACGGAGCCCCGGTATGGTCGGATTCCCTGACGCCCAGGAACGTCGCGCTGCTGCGGCAACCACAGAAAGTGGTCGCAGTCCGGGCTATCAGGGGATACCGCACCGTATCGTACGAGGCCGCGACAGCGATTGCGGGAATGGTGCCCTGGGACTTAGAAGCCAAGGTTTTAACCGAGGTGTATGAGTACAGGGCGGAGAGGAGGGCGAACGGCGAACGCCCGGCTCTTGCTGAGCTGGAGGCGGTAAGGCGAGATGCGTTTGACATGGCGATGTGGAGGTGGCAGGAACTCATGGAGTCCCCCACATACGGTGTCCGCACCGTCGAAGCTATCCGCCCAGTTTTACCGGACTGGACAAACAGGCCCTTTGGAGGCATTTCGTTCCACCTGACACAGATACTCACCGGACATGGTTGCTTCGGTGAGTATCTGTTCAGGATTGGGCGAGAGGAGAGCCCGACCTGTCATCAGTGCGGCGCTGAGGTGGACACTGCGCAGCACACATTGCAAGTGTGCGGCGCCTTTTCCACTCAGAGAAGCACGTTGCAGGTAGCCATTGGAAGTGACGACCTCACTCTTCCCAACCTCGTAAACACGATGCTGGAAGATGAGGAAAAGTGGGATGCGGTGGTCCAATTCGCAGCAGACTGCATAAGCCTCAAAGAAGAGGCTGAACGCGTCCGCGAAGAGGCTGCCAATGCCCCCCTGGCGAGGAGAAAGAGAGTCGGAAGGCGCAGACGACGGTACGCGGACCTTCATCCGCCGTAGTGTAGCACCGTCAGCAGGCTCCTCCGGCGATTCTGAAAAAGAAAGGGAAATGAGTTAGTGTAAATAGATAGCGTAAACATATAAATGGTTGTAAATTATAAATGTGTAAATAAATGTGTAAATAAATGTCGATACGTCCCAATTCTCTCAGCTCTATGAGCATGAGGAGGAGGGATGAAGGAAGGAGGAGGATCTGGATGGTGTTCCATACATCACCAGATCTCCAGAAACTAGGAGTAATTGTATATTTGTATATACGGGAAGTTAGGTAGTTAAGTCTGTTAGTCTAGTATTAGTGTCGTAAGTTTTAAATATTTTGTGTGTGTGTTTCCGTACACAGTGGCTTCTAAACTGGCACCAAGCCATAAGGATTACATGTGTGTATAGTTGGACATTTTTGAATTTGTAAATATAATTGTTTTAATCATAGTGTTGTATATATAGTTAAGGAATTTTAACTCTATGTGGAGAAAGCCATGTGATGGTCACCATGCCTCACAACGCAAATAAGTGTCTCAGCACTCATGTGTTAGCAGTAAGTTGTTAGAAATAAGGATTGTGTAGGTTCCTCGCACCTACTTTACAAGGTGCGATGTCTGTGCGTGCGCGTTTCGCCCGTGCTCTGGCGCGTGGATGCTGTTGTGCACACATTCGAAATTTCGGATGGATGCAGTTCAGTAGCTGCAGGTTGGAGCATGGGCGCAGGGTGGCCCTCGCGCGGTCAATTCCCTTGTGGGACAGGTCCCGTGACCGCCACCTAGCCTTCTGCTGTTCGGAGTTTGGTCCCCCAGGGGTTAGTGGGTATTCCCCTCCGTCTCGCCCTCCCAGCTGGGACTTTGTCCTGGCAGCTGACTTGGAGCTTCTCTCCTTGTCAGTGGGTGTGGAAAGGCGGACGGGCGAGTCCCACATAACCGTCAGGCCTCTTCAAGGTCGGGTAGTCTTAACGGCTTCCCCTGGGTTAAAAAAAAAAAAAAAAAAAAAAAAAAAAAAAAAAAAAAAAAAAAAAAGGTTAGGTTAGGTTAGGTTAGGTTAGGTTAGGTTAGGTTAGGTTAGGTTAGGTTAGGTTAGGTTAGGTTAGGTTAGGTTAGGTTAGGTTATTACTTGCAATATTAGCAAATTAATTGCCCCTATGGCTTAGTGGTAGTTTGCGAGTGCGCTGACTGTAGGTCAAGGGTTCAACTCTCTGATGTAATACACTTTATTCAATTAGTTTCTTACACATGTTATATAGGCATAGGTCTTGCGGTTTGAGCTAAGGCATTTAGGTTTGAAGGTGTCATACAAATTCTCTTTCAAACAATTGGGTCATGCAAGAAGATGTAGGTAATGCAGGTTTTAGTTCATTGGGAGCCTGCTGGTCTTTATCAGACGTTTGCCACTCTTAGGATAATGCGACATGGACCGGGGTTTCGACGGGATTGTCTTCCTACAGTGTTGTAGACGTTAAATATAAGATTGGTTAAAAATTGTAAATATGTATATACCTGTCTACGCTGTTTATAGTATGGTTATTTTAAGGTATCGCTGTAAAAGGAGTTTGGAGCCATGCACCATTTTGTATTGTTTGTTTTATTTTGTTTTTCAATTTAATTCAATTCAATCATTTAATGCTCTCCATAAGTACATGAGTTGTTACAATATTTAATATTATTTTGTTTCCTTTGGTTATGTTTTATCTGAGGTGTAGGCAGATAAAATACTACAATTTTATGTAAATATGATTAAAGTAGGTAGGTATATATTAAGCGGTGGTTCTCTCTAAATTGTTGAGGATACCTATTGTGCTATTTTACCATTGCTGAGGCCTAACTTTGTTTTATACTTTAGATAAATGTCTAGATGTGGAACTAGTTGTCAATATTAGGAAATAGATAGTGAAGTAGAATTAAAATAAGATGGAAAATGTTTCATTACGATGGTGATTTTTGAGGGGGGACCGGTCCTCTTTGGCGAGTTTTTTTTTTTTTTTTTTTTTTTTTTTTTTTTTTTTTTTTTTTTTTTTGATGGGGTGTTCTCTTCGGACCCGCCCGTGTCTTTGCCCTGGGGTGGCGGGGATCCCGTGGCCGCGTTGTGGGGGTTGTCGCTGGGTCCCTATTCTAATAGATATATTGGGGTGGGCACCTAGTGATGGTCTCTGTGGTGTGGTCGTGGGGTCTTTGCTCATTTCGGGGCGGGGATGTGGGTGGGTCTGGGGGGGGGGCCTCGTTGGGAGGCTTGCCGGGGTGGGTTGTGGCCCTCTAGGAATCACCAAAGGCGGTCTCGCTGAGGTGCTAAGAGGAGGCAACCTCTTTAAACAACCCGAGTTTTATTTTCCATATTTCTCACCAAGTAGATGAGGAGCTCACCTCATTGACAAAAACAAGTGCTGTTGAGGTGTTACTGTCTTAGGAGTCCTCGTCCAGCTGAGCGCTGTTGACAGGACCCTAGGCGGTTGCGCTGAGGTACTAAGAGGAGGCAACCTCTCTAAACAACCCAAGAGGAGCCAACCTCTATAATAATCGGAGTTTTATTCTTATAATATTCTCGCTATGTAGATGAGGAGCACACCTCATTGACAAAAACTAGTACTGTCGAGGCGGTCTCGCTGAGGTGCTAAGAGGAGACAACCTCTTTAAACAACCCGAGTTTTATTGTCCTCATTTCTCGTTAAGTAGATGAGGAGCATACCTCATTGCCAAAAACTAGTGCAAGGACGTTATCCGATGACGGGGCCTCGTTCGGTTTAGAACTGTTGACGCGGTCCACGGCCGGTTCTGCTCACTTGAACTAAGAGGAGATAAACCTCTTTAAAAATCCCAATCCGAGATTTTTTTTTTTTTTTTTTTTTTTTTTTTTTTTTTTTTTTTTTTTTTTTTTTTTTTTTTTTTTTTTTTTATATTTCTCGTTAAGTAGAGAGGAGTCAACCTCTATAAAAATCCGAGTTTTATTCTTATAATATTCTCGCTATGTAGATGAGGAGCACCCCTCATTGACAAAAACTAGTGCTGTCGAGGCGATCTCGCTGAGGTGCTAAGAGGAGGAAACCTCTTTAAAAACCCGAGTTTTAATTTCCATATTTCTCGCCAAGTAGATGAGGAGCTCACCTCATTGACAAAAACAAGTGCTGTTGAGGAGTTTCTGTTTTAGGAGTCCTCGTCCAGCTGAGCGCTGTTGACGGGACCCTGGACGGTTGCGCTGAGGTACTAAGAGGAGGCAACCTCTTTAAACAACCCAAGAGGAGCGAACCTCTATAAAAATCCGAGTTTTATTCTTATAATATTCTCGCTATGTAGATGAGGAGCACACCTCATTGACAAAAACTAGTGCTGTCGAGGCGGTCTCGCTGAGGTGCTAAGAGGAGGCAACCTCTTTAAACAATCCAAGAGGAGGGAACCTCTATAAAAATCCGAGTTTTATTCTTATAATATTCTCGCTATGTAGATGAGGAGCATACCTCATTGACAAAAACGCACTTGACTTGTTTGAACCTTTTGAGAGGACTCACCCCCCTCCTAAAGGGGTCAAACCACTTGACTGAAACCCTACGGGGTGAAACTGCTGAATGGACTGTTAAAAAGTCTTAACACACTGAACTAGCTTGGACCTTTCGGGAGGACTCGCATCCTCCCTATAGGGCTAAAGCTGCTGAAACCCTCTGGGGTGGAAGCTCCGACTGGACTTTAACAAGTCATATCTGTAAGGAGAAAACCTATATAAAAATCCGAGTTTTATTCTTATAATATTCTCGCTATGTAGATGAGGAGCATACCTCATTGACAAAAACTAGTGCTGTCGAGGAGGTCTCTCTGAGGTGCTAAGAGGAGGCAACCTCTTTAAACAACCCGAGTTTTATTTTCCATATTCCTTGCCAAGTAGATGAGGAGCTCACCTCATTGACAAAAACAAGTGCTGTTGAGGGGTTTCTGTTTTAGGAGTCCTCGTCCAGCTGAGCACTGTTGACGGGACCCTAGACGGTTGCGCTGAGGTACTAAGAGGAGACAACCTCTTTAAACAACCCAAGAGGAGCGAACCTCTATAAAAATCCGAGTTTTATTCTTATAATATTCTCGCTATGTAGATGAGGAGCATACCTCATTGACAAAAACGCACTTGACTTGTTTGAACCTTTTGAGAGGACTCACCCCCCTCCTAAAGGGGTCAAACCACTTGACTGAAACCTTACGGGGTGAAACTGCTGAATGGACTGTTATAAAGTCTTTACACACTGAACTAGCTTGGACCTTTCGGGAGGACTCGCATCCTCCCTATAGGGCTAAAGCTGCTGAAACCCTTTAGGGTGGAAGCTCCGACTGGACTTTAACAAGTCATATCTTTAAGGAGAAAACCTATATAAAAATCCGAGTTTTATTCTTATAATATTCTCGCTATGTAGATGAGGAGCATACCTCATTGACAAAAACTAGTGCTGTCGAGGAGGTCTATCTGAGGTGCTAAGAGGAGGCAACCTCTTTAAACAACCCGAGTTTTATTTTCCATATTTCTCGTCAAGTAGATGAGGAGCCCACCTCATTGACAAAAACAAGTGCTGTTGAGGAGTTTCTGTTTTAGGAGTCCTCGTCCAGCTGAGCGCTGTTGACGGGACCCTGGACGGTTGCGCTGAGGTACTAAGAGGAGGCAACCTCTTTAAACAACCCAAGAGGAGCGAACCTCTATAAAAATCCGAGTTTTATTCTTATAATATTCTCGCTATGTAGATGAGGAGCACACCTCATTGACAAAAACTAGTGCTGTCGAGGCGGTCTCGCTGAGGTGCTAAGAGGAGGCAACCTCTTTAAACAACCCGAGCTTTATTTTCCATATTTCTCGCAAAGTAGATGAGGAGCTCACCTCATTGACAAAAACTAGTGCTGTAGAGGCAGTCTCGCTGAGGTGCTAAGAGGAGGCAACCTCTTTAAACAACCCGAGTTTTATTTTCCATATTTCTCGCCAAGTAGATGAGGAGCTCACCTCATTGACAAAAACAAGTGCTGTTGAGGTGTTAATGTCTTAGGAGTCCTCGTTCAGCTGAGCGCTGTTGACAAGACCCTAGGCGGTTGCGCTGAGGTACTAAGAGGAGGCAACCTCTTTAAACAACCCAAGAGGAGCGAACCTCTATAAAAATCCGAGTTTTATTCTTATTATATTCTCGCTATGTAGATGAGGAGCTCACCTCATTGACAAAAACTAGTGCTGTCGAGGCTGGTTTGCTGAGGTGCTAAGAGGAGGCCACCTCTTTAAACAACCCGAGTTTTATTTTCCATATTTCTCGCCAAGTAGATGAGGAGCTCACCTCATTGACAAAAACAAGTGCTGTTGAGGGGTTTCTGTTTTAGGAGTCCTTGTCCAGCTGAGCGCTGTTGACAAGAGCCCTAGGCGGTTGCGCTGAGGTACTAAGAGGAGGCAACCTCTTTAAACAACCCAAGAGGAGCGAACCTCTCTAAAAATCCGAGTTTTATTCTTATAATATTCTCGCTATGTAGATGAGGAGCACACCCCATTGACAAAAACTAGTGCTGTCGAGGCGGTCTCGCTGAGGTGCTAAGAGGAGGCAACCTCTTTAAACAACCCAAGAGGAGCGAACCTCTATAAAAATCCGAGTTTTATTCTTATAATATTCTCGCTATGTAGATGAGGAGCACACCTCATTGACAAAAACTAGTGCTGTCGAGGAGGTCTCTCTGAGGTGCTAAGAGGAGGCAACCTCTTTAAACAACCCGAGTTTTATTTTCCATATTTCTCGTCAAGTAGATGAGGAGCCCACCTCATTGACAAAACAAGTGCTGTTGAGGGGTTTCTGTTTTAGGAGTCCTTGTCCAGCTGAGCGCTGTTGACGGGACCCTGGACGGTTGCGCTGAGGTACTAAGAGGAGGCAACCTCTTTAAACAACCCAAGAGGAGCGAACCTCTATAAAAATCCGAGTTTTATTCTTATAATATTCTCGCTATGTAGATGAGGAGCACACCTCATTGACAAAAACTAGTGCTGTCGAGGCGGTCTCGCTGAGGTGCTAAGAGGAGGCAACCTCTTTAAACAACCCGCGCTTTATTTTCCATATTTCTCGCCAAGTAGATGAGGAGCTCACCTCATTGACAAAAATAAGTGCTGTTGAGGTGTTAATGTCTTAGGAGTCCTCATCCAGCTGAGCGCTGTTGACAAGACCCTAGGCGGTTGCGCTGAGGTACTAAGAGGAGGCAACCTCTTTAAACAACCCAAGAGGAGCGAACCTCTATAAAAATCCGAGTTTTATTCTTATAATATTCTCGCTATGTAGATGAGGAGCACACCTCATTGACAAAAACTAGTGCTGTCGAGGCGGTCTCGCTGAGGTGCTAAGAGGAGGCAACCTCTTTAAACAACCCGAGCTTTATTTTCCATATTTCTCGCCAAGTAGATGAGGAGCTCACCTCATTGACAAAAATAAGTGCTGTTGAGGTGTTAATGTCTTAGGAGTCCTCATCCAGCTGAGCGCTGTTGACAAGACCCTAGGCGGTTGCGCTGAGGTACTAAGAGGAGGCAACCTCTTTAAACAACCCAAGAGGAGCGAACCTCTATAAAAATCCGAGTTTTATTCTTATAATATTCTCGCTATGTAGATGAGGAGCACACCCCATTGACAAAAACTAGTGCTGTCGAGGCGGTCTCGCTGAGGTGCTAAGAGGAGGCAACCTCTTTAAACAACCCGAGTTTTATTTTCCATATTTCTCGCCAAGTAGATGAGGAGCTCACCTCATTGACAAAAACAAGTGCTGTTGAGGGGTTTCTGTTTTAGGAGTCCTTGTCCAGCTGAGCGCTGTTGACAAGACCCTAGGCGGTTGCGCTGAGGTACTAAGAGGAGGCGACCTCTTTAAACAACCCAAGAGGAGCCAACCTCTTTCAAAATCCGAGTTTTATTCTTATTTTATTCTCGCTATGTAGATGAGGAGCTCACCTCATTGACAAAAACTAGTGCTGTCGAGGCGGTCTCGCTGAGGTGCTAAGAGGAGGCCACCTCTTTAAATAACCCGAGTTTTATTTTCCATATTTCTCGCCAAGTAGATGAGGAGCTCACCTCATTGACAAAAACAAGTGCTGTTGAGGGGTTTCTGTTTTAGGAGTCCTCGTCCAGCTGAGCGCTGTTGACAAGAGCCCTAGGCGGTTGCGCTGAGGTACTAAGAGGAGGCGACCTCTTTAAACAACCCAAGAGGAGCCAACCTCTATAAAAATCCGAGTTTTATTCTTATTATATTCTCGCTTTGTAGATGAGGAGCACACCTCATTGACAAAAACTAGTGCTGTCGAGGAGGTCTCTCTGAGGTGCTAAGAGGAGGCAACCTCTTTAAACAACCCGAGTTTTATTTTCCATATTTCTCGTCAAGTAGATGAGGAGCCCACCTCATTGACAAAAACAAGTGCTGTTGAGGGGTTTCTGTTTTAGGAGTCCTTGTCCAGCTGAGCGCTGTTGACAAGAGCCCTAGGCGGTTGCGCTGAGGTACTAAGAGGAGGCAACCTCTTTAAACAACCCAAGAGGAGCGAACCTCTATAAAAATCCGAGTTTTATTCTTATAATATTCTCGCTATGTAGATGAGGAGCACACCCCATTGACAAAAACTAGTGCTGTCGAGGCGGTCTCGCTGAGGTGCTAAGAGGAGGCAACCTCTTTAAACAACCCGAGTTTTATTTTCCATATTTCTCGTCAAGTAGATGAGGAGCCCACCTCATTGACAAAACAAGTGCTGTTGAGGGGCTTCTGTTTTAGGAGTCCTTGTCCAGCTGAGCGCTGTTGACGGGACCCTGGACGGTTGCGCTGAGGTACTAAGAGGAGGCAACCTCTTTAAACAACCCAAGAGGAGCGAACCTCTATAAAAATCCGAGTTTTATTCTTATAATATTCTCGCTATGTAGATGAGGAGCACACCTCATTGACAAAAACTAGTGCTGTCGAGGCGGTCTCGCTGAGGTGCTAAGAGGAGGCCACCTCTTTAAATAACCCGAGTTTTATTTTCCATATTTCTCGCCAAGTAGATGAGGAGCTCACCTCATTGACAAAAACAAGTGCTGTTGAGGGGTTTCTGTTTAAGGAGTCCTTGTCCAGCTGAGCGCTGTTGACAAGAGCCCTAGGCGGTTGCGCTGAGGTACTAAGAGGAGGCGACCTCTTTAAACAACCCAAGAGGAGCCAACCTCTATAAAAATTCGAGTTTTATTCTTATTATATTCTCGCTTTGTAGATGAGGAGCACACCTTATTGACAAAAACTAGTGCTGTCGAGGAGGTCTCTCTGAGGTGCTAAGAGGAGGAAACCTCTTTAAACAACCCGAGTTTTATTTTCCATATTTCTCGTCAAGTAGATGAGGAGCCCACCTCATTGACAAAAACAAGTGCTGTTGAGGGGTTTCTGTTTTAGGAGTCCTTGTCCAGCTGAGCGCTGTTGACAAGACCCTAGGCGGTTGCGCTGAGGTACTAAGAGGAGGCAACCTCTTTAAAGAACCCAAGAGGAGCCAACCTCTATAAAAATCCGAGTTTTATTCTTATTATATTCTCGCTATGTAGATGAGGAGCTCACCTCATTGACAAAAACTAGTGCTGTCGAGGCTGGTTTGCTGAGGTGCTAAGAGGAGGCCACCTCTTTAAACAACCCGAGTTTTATTTTCCATATTTCTCGCCAAGTAGATGAGGAGCTCACCTCATTGACAAAAACAAGTGCTGTAGAGGGGTTTCTGTTTTAGGAGTCCTTGTCCAGCTGAGCGCTGTTGACAAGAGCCCTAGGCGGTTGCGCTGAGGTACTAAGAGGAGGCAACCTCTTTAAACAACCCAAGAGGAGCGAACCTCTATAAAAATCCGAGTTTTATCCTTATAATATTCTCGCTATGTAGATGAGGAGCACACCCCATTGACAAAAACTAGTGCTGTCGAGGCGGTCTCGCTGAGGTGCTAAGAGGAGGCAACCTCTTTAAACAACCCGAGTTTTATTTTCCATATTTCTCGCCAGGTAGATGAGGAGCTCACCTCAATGACAAAAACAAGTGCTGTAGAGGGGTTTCTGTTTTAGGAGTCCTTGTCCAGCTGAGCGCTGTTGACGAGACCCTAGGCGGTTGCGCTGAGGTACTAAGAGGAGGCAACCTCTTTAAACAACCCAAGAGGAGCCAACCTCTATAATAATCGGAGTCTTATTTTTCAAATATTCTCGCTATGTAGATGAGGAGCATACCTCATTGACAAAAACTAAGTGCTAGGCATCACTGTCGACAAAGGAAGTGCTTGTCGCGTTTTGCTTAGTATAAAGAAAATAGAGGGTAGTTTATACCTTTCTTCGGGGTTTAAGCCGCTGAAACCCCTTCCGGGTGAAAGCGTTTATCGAAGTTTTTCTCTAAGAGGGTGGTCCTAACGGATCAAGTTAGTTAAACATTCAAGAGGGTAGTCCTAACAGGCTTTGCAACGCCATAGTTGAGATTGGGGGTGTGACAACCACCGGCTAACGGGGGTGCCGAGGATCATTATCTTACGGACAGGAAACTCGCTCCCCTGGCGTCGGACAAGACGGCAGTCCCCAGTGTTTTTGGCAGGTAGGCCTGTGCGCTATAATCGCTTCCCCTCCCTCTGTCTTCTCGACGCTTTTGCGCCGGGTAAGGGAGACGGACGGGCCAGGAGAGTCCTGTACCTCACGCCAGCTCTATTGAGCGGCGTTGTTGTAATTTACATAAAGATTTTCACTGGGAAAAAAAAAAAAAAAAAAAAAAAAAAGGTTAGGTTAGGTTAGGTTGGGGTGTGTGTTGGGTGACCTCCTCGTGGTACATCCTGGGCAACGGGCAGCCTCAACATCCTCCTCCTCGAGAGGAGTTTGCTGTGAGACTGGCCGGCTAACAACCCGACACAGGCGGGAGCCCCTTCTGGGCCCTGCACCTCCACGTGCGTGTCCACTCTGGGCCGCACACTCGCCGCTCCTTCTGAGCGGCTTTGAGAGGAGTTTTGACGGCGCCCCTTCTGGGCGTCGTTACACGGGGGGGAAAGGGTAGTTCGGCGCCTCTTCTGGGCGCCTTTCAAGCGCTTCTGTGCGTACAAGAATGTGCGAGCGATGGCTTCATGCCGGCTGTCGTAGCTGCTGTTGCAGTGTCGCGGGTTCTGTCCCGGCCGCCACAACGACCCCAGTCCTGGCATAAGCTGGGTACGTGGTGGTCTGGGTTCAGTCCCGCAGCCCTTATGGGCGATGACAAGGAAAAGTCGGTAAAACCCCGCGGACACCTCCCGCCCTCCGTGGGTATGTAGGGCGCCCCTAGCGATTGGGCTTCGCACGGGTGTTGGTTGTTGCCTCTTCAGGGATCGGCAGCCCTTAAAGTGCCAGGGGATTACAACCCTAAAATTGTATGGGAGACATCCCAGAAAATGTCGAAAATAATGGAAGCACAGCCTAAAATAGTACTACCCCAGGAGGGTACCCGCCGGGAGGCGGGAGAATCCCTCCCTGGGCCCAGTTCTCTGGACCCAGGCTGCCCCACCGTCTCTGGGGGGGGCAAAACTGCGCTTTCGTTATCGGACTCGTCCGACACGCTTCTTGGGGTAGGCAACCAGGCCCCAAGGAGTGCTAATACTTCTGGAAGTTATATGAAGGTTCAGCGCGAGAAAGGGACAAAGGATCCCATAATGCTGAGGTCAGGGTTGACGCTCACGTTTGGAGCGAAAAAGACCGTAGAGGTTGCTGGGGTCTCTAGGGGTGGATCCGAGGCCGGTTCCGGTTCCGACGAAAAGGTTCTGGAAAAATCCGGAAAAAATCGGAAAACGCCAAATGACGTGCCTGGTTCGGGCGAATCTCGGGAGACAACGGAACCGGAGCTGGGACCGGAAGTGGTGCCGGCGCCGGACCTGGAAATGGACTCGGAGAGCGCGGCCACCTCAGTAGGAGGCAAAAGGCCTCGCGGTTTAGATGATGAGGAGCAAGTTGAGGAGGCCCCTCCGCTCAAATGCGGCACTTCCCAGAGGGGAAAAGGCAAGGGCACGAAGGGCTTAACCCGCTCCGGAGTGTACATCGGCGTCATGGAGGGCAAAAGGAGTCTGAAGAGCCTTAGTGACGACGAGTACGCTGACATGGCGAACCTCCAAGGCGATGCACTGGTGGGCCTGATGAGGAATCAGGACCCGGCTACGCGAAGGGCGAGTAAGAGACTCGCGGCCAAAGATGTTGGCCTGCACGCGGAGTCTCCCTCCCCACCGGAGTCGGAGAATGATTGGAGGGATTGTGAGGAGATCGACGTCCCTGGGCGCTCGTCATACCTGCGGAGCCACAGCGCCGCGGAAAAGTCGGACGGCTCCAGCGTCGACATAGAGGAGATCCGCCGCAAAAAAAGGAAGAAGCTCGTCACTGTTGCGGATGACGAGGACGCCACCAGGTCTGACCTCCTGACGGAGGCCGAAGTGGCCATAATGGCCATTTACAATGCGGCCAAGAAATCAGGGAACCTCAAGGGGGAGGTACACGGGCGGATCAACGCAGCTACGATCTACTTGGCCAGGATGGTTGGTGCCTTCAGGCACATGAGTCCCGATGAGGAGGTACGGCGTCTGACGAGGCGGAATGAGCTGATGATGGGTGAGATCGCTCAGCTGAAGGACAACGTACGCGCCCTCCAGGAAGGTTTGGAGAACTCTAACAAGGCCAACAACCAACTGCGCACCCCATCGCCCCCCATTGTCGTGGAGGGGGCGAATGTGGGCGGCCTGGTGAAGGCCCTGGGAGAGGAGATATTCGCCAAGTTGACAGATGAGATGGAGCGCAGGCAGGCCGAGTCGATGGCCTGCATGCGGAACATGGTGGAAGCCGTAAAATCCGGCATAAACCAGAGGCTTGGGCCAGAACCTCGAGCCAGACCTCCCCTAGCCGGGGATAAAAAGAAAGCCGCTGCCGCCGCCACAGTTGCCGCTGCCGCCGCCGTAGTTCCGTCCTACGCTGTCGCCGCTTCTGCCAGTGTTGACGATGGTGCCGTCGCCGGACCCTCCTGGGCCCCTAAGGTAGTACCTGAAAAGGGAAAAAAAAGGATTAGTGGCGGCCCTAAAACTTACCACGCTGCTCCTCTGCGAGGGGCTCCTGGTGCTGCTGCTCCGTCCGCTGCTGCTTTGTCCGCTGCTGCTCCGTCCGCTGCTGCTTCGTCCGCTGCTGCTCCGTCCGCTGCTGCTCCGTCGGCCCCCGTCCTGACTCCCGCTCAAGAACCGGCTCGCGCCGCTGCTGGCACGACTCCTGCCAATGAGTGGAGGAAGGCGGGAAGCCGAAAGAGGAAAAGGAAGGCGGCCAAGAAGGCCAACCCTGCGGATCCCAACGCGGCCATTCCCGCCTCGGCGACGAAAGCGCCGGTCAAACTGGTCGTGCCCCGCTCGTCGGTCGTAACGATGACCCTGAGCAAGGAGGCCATCGCCAAGGGCGTCACTTACGCCGAGGTGATGACCAAGCTTGTCGGGGCCATTAAGCTGGAGGACATGGGTCTGGAGGCCTTGAAGGTGCGAAATACGGCTAGCGGGGGGCGAAAGCTGGAAATCCCCGGAACCACCAGCGGGCCCAAGGCGGACATGTTGGCCGCCAAAATAAAGGAGCTGACCGGCGACGACGTGCACGTCGGTAGGCCGTCAAAGAGAGCGGAATTTAAGCTCACGGGCCTAAACGATTATATGTCGCTGGAGATGATCGTCACGGCCGCCGCGCAGCAGGGTGGCTGTGCAGTCAACGACATCGCAGTGGCTCCAATTAGACAGGGGCTGGGATGGGGGGCTAAATACACCACAGTCAGATGCCCAATCCCCGTAGCCAAGGTCCTGGCCGAGAAAGGCTACATCAAGATCGGGTGGTCCGAAGTGCACCTCACCGTGTTGGAGCCCTCCCCAACACGGTGCTTCAAGTGCCTCGGAATCGGCCACACGAAATACTCGTGCCCGGCCAAAATAGATCGCAGTGTCCTCTGCTTCCGATGTGGGAAGGAGGGACACAAAGCAGAGGAGTGTTCGGCCAAGGCGGCCCACTGCCACGTGTGTCATGCCGCCAAACAGCCGGCTAATCACGCCATGGGGAGCAGGACTTGTCGCCCACCCCCCACAAACAGCACGACCCCCCTCTGGAGGGCGGTCGTTCCAGAGCCTGCGCCTATAGAGCCCATGGAGTGCACAACAGCGGGACCCGATGTCAGCACAGCCTAGCATGACCATCCTGCAGGCGAACATCAACCGCTCCGTCGCAGCACAAAACCTGCTGGTGCAGCAGATGACGGAGTGGGATGTTGGTGTGGCGCTGGTGTCGGAACCGCATTCCGTGCCTTCCAGGCCAAACTGGATTGGGGACACAGAGGGGCTTGCTCTCATAACCACCCCCTCAAACAACAGTGCGGCGCCTATATCGCTAAAGGAGAGAGGCCAGGGCTATGTCGCTGTGACTTGGGGCGACGTAGCCTTGGTTGCTGTATATTTCTCCCCGAATCGACCCCTGCAGGACTTCCGGTCCTTCTTGGCGCGGCTCCAGGGTGTGGTGCGGCGTTTGTCCCCGCTACAAATCATCTTAGCGGGAGACTTGAACGCAAAGTCCACCACGTGGGGCTGCCCTCGAACGGACCACAGGGGTTCGGAGGTCGAGGAATTTATAGCGGAAAGCGGCCTAGTCCTCCTGAATAGAGGTGGCGCCAGCACTTGCGTCCGGTGGCAGGGGGAATCGATTGTCGACATCTCCCTCGCGTCCCCCGCCACTGCGCGTCGCGTTGCGGACTGGAGAGTGATGGAGGACGCGGAGTCCCTCTCCGACCATATGTACATATGGATGAGGGTCTCCCCTACTCCCCTCCTGACAAGCCTCCAGCCCAGCGCAGGAGTCCGCACAGCCCAATTCCAGCGGTGGGCCCTTTCCAGGCTGAACCCAGAGGCGGCCGATGAGGCAGCCCTGGTAGAGAGTTGGCGCCGAGACCCTCCTCCAACAATGTCAGTGGACATTCAGGCGGAGAGATTCCGGCGTTCCCTGGTTCGCGTCTCAAATGCCAGCATGCCCAAGGTCGGGGATCGTCCTCACCAACGGGCGGTGTACTGGTGGTCGCAGGAGATAGCCGTCCTGCGTACCGCCAGCATCTTGGCGAGGCGCGAATACCAGCACTGCCGAAGGAGACGCCACACTCAAGCCGAGGAGCAGCGACTGTACGCCGTCTTCAAAGCGGCCAGACGGGCGCTTCAGATCCGAGTCTTGGACTCAAAGACGGCTGCATGGAACGAGTTCCTGGCCGATCTCGACAGAGACCCTTGGGGGCGGCCCTACCGCACCGTGCGGAACAGGTTCCGCAACCCGGCCCCCCCAACGGAGTCATTCGAGCCGGGACTCCTCAACCGGATAGTGACCGGTCTGTTTCCGACGCGCGTGTTCACGGCAGTGCCGTTCGAGCCCCCGGAACAGACCCCCCCCCTGGATTTGACCCTTATTCCTCCCATCTCTGATGGTGAGATGGACCTTGCTATCGACCGCCTCCGCCTTAAACGAAAGGCACCTGGGCCGGACGGCGTTCATAGCAAGGTTTTGGATTTGTCCCTGACGCATCTGAGAGGGAGACTAACCGGCCTCCTCAACTCCTGCCTGCACCAGGGGAAGTTCCCCAAAGTGTGGAAGGCAGGCCGGTTAGTGCTCTTGAGAAAAGGCGAACGCCCGGTGGACGAGCCGTCGGCCTACAGGCCGATCGTCCTGCTCGACGAGGCGGGAAAGCTGTTTGAGCGCTTGCTCGCAGCTCGCATCGTGGAGCACCTGGACGCCGACGGGCCCAATATTGAGGATTCTCAATTCGGGTTCCGTCGGGGCAGATCCACCGTAGACGCGGTACTTACCTTAAAACGTACTACCGAAGAAGCGATTGCAAGGGGGGAACGGGTGTTGGCGGTGTCTTTAGACATCGCGAATGCCTTCAACACCCTCCCCTATGACTGCATCCACCAGGCACTGCTGTACCATCGCGTGCCCTGGTATATTCGTCGTGTCCTCAGGGACTACCTACAGGACAGGTTCATCCTGTACCTGGAGAAGGGCGCGGGGCGCATAACATCTCGGCGTATGGTGTGCGGTGTTCCGCAGGGGTCGGTCCTAGGACCACTCCTGTGGAATATCGGATACAACTGGGTCCTGCGGGGGACTTGTCTCCCCAGGGTGGGGGTCATCTGCTACGCGGATGACACCCTAGTTACTGCACGGGGCAGTGACTACCAGCATACGCTGCGCCTCGCGTCGGTGGCCGCCACCATGACCACATCGAGAATCCGTCTTCTGGGGATGGAGGTCTCTCTCCCCAAGACGGAAGCCATGATCTTTCATGGTCCCCGGAAGAAACCCCCCCACTACTACCACATTGTGGTCGACGGGGTGAGGGTTCCAGTTAAATCCCAGATGCGGTATCTGGGTTTAACTTTGGATAGTAGGTGGAGCTTTCTGCCCCATTTTTCCGAGATGGCGCCTCGGATAGTGGGGGCAGCAATGGCCCTTGGACGTGTCCTGCCCAACATTGGTGGGCCCGGCTCTAGCTGTCGCAAGCTGTACGCCGGAGTGCTGCGCAGCATGGCGCTTTACGGCGCACCCGTCTGGTCGGACTCGCTCTCCCGCAAAACCACCGCCCTCCTGCGGAGACCGCAGAGAGTGGCAGCGGCAAGAGCAGTACGAGCCTACCGGACGGTGTCGTGGACGGCAGCGACGGCCCTAGCCGGAATGATCCCGTGGGAGCTCGAGGCCAAGGTCTTGACCGAGGTCTACGAGCTCCGCACGGGGATGCTGGCGAGAGGAGAACGCCCCGCGCTGGAAGAGATCCAGGCGGCGCGAAGAGAGGCGACAGAGATGGCGATATGGCAGTGGGAGCGCGACCTTGAGTCCCCAGTTGCCGGTTCGCGGACCATCGATGCCATCAGGCCTGTGCTCCCGGAGTGGATCCATCGTACCCATGGCGCCCTGTCCTACCACCTGACGCAGGTGCTGACAGACCATGGGTGCTTCGGGAAGTACCTCTGTCGGTTGGGGAGAGAGGAGAGCTCCGTTTGCCATGAGTGCGGAGCTGCAGAGGACACTGCGCAGCACACTCTCCAGATGTGTTGTGCCTTTTCCTCGCAGCGACGGGCTCTGGAGATGGAGCTGGGCGGACGTGGGAGTCTCGCTCTGCCGGACATCGTGAAAGCGATGCTGGAGAGCGAGGCTAACTGGTGCGCGGTGGCGCATTTCTGCGCGACGGTGATGGGCCTAAAGGAGGATGCGGAGCGACGACGTGAGGACGCCGTTGATGCCGCTCCTTCCCGAAGGCGAAGACGTAGACGGAGACGAGGTGCGGATCTCCGCCCCCCGTAGAACCCCGTATTGACGCGGTGAAGGCCGGTAAAGTTGTTGATGTTGTGAGTGAATGTGTGTGTGTTACTGCCCCCAAAGGGATTGTGTGACCTATTGAGGTAACCTCCTAGGAGGTTAAACCACAACACATCCTCCCGGGGATGTGATGTGGTGGTGGACGTCGCGAACGCGTACCGCCCGTGTGACTGCGCGTGTCGGCCCTAAACGCACTATGTGCGAATGGGCCGACACGGGTAATCACACGGGCGCCAGGGTGAACCCCGCGGTTTAATTCCCTCAGGAAAGGCCCCGCGGTCTTCACCTGTTTCGGAGTTTGGTCCCCCAGAGGTTAGTGAGTATCCCCCTCCGTCTCGCCCTTCCCAGCCTTGGGCCTTCCCTTGGCAGCCGACTGGAGACAATGGCGTCTCCATTTAGTCGGTGGGTTGTGGAAAGGCGGACGGGTGAGTCTCACATAACTTGGGGCCTCTTCAAGGCCCCGGGTACTCGTAATGAGTTACTCTGGGTTAAAAAAAAAAAAAAAAAAAAAAAAAAAAAAAAAAAAAAAAAAAAAAAGGTTAGGTTAGGTTAGGTTAGGTTAGGTTAGGTTAGGTTAGGTTAGGTTAGGTTAGGTTAGGTTAGGTTAGGTTAGGTTAGGTTAGGTTAGGTTAGGTTAGGTTAGGTTAGGTTAGGTTAGGTTAGGTTAGGTTAGGTTAGGTTAGGTTAGGTTAGGTTAGGTTAGGTTAGGTTAGGTTAGGTTAGGTTAGGTTAGGTTAGGTTAGGTTAGGTTAGGTTAGGTTAGGTTAGGTTAGGTTAGGTTAGGTTAGGTTAGGTTAGGTTAGGTTAGGTTAGGTTAGGTTAGGTTAGGTTAGGTTAGGTTAGGTTAGGTTAGGTTAGGTTAGGTTAGGTTAGGTTAGGTTAGGTTAGGTTAGGTTAGGTTAGGTTAGGTTAGGTTAGGTTAGGTTAGGTTAGGTTAGGTTAGGTTAGGTTAGGTTAGGTTAGGTTAGGTTAGGTTAGGTTAGGTTAGGTTAGGTTAGGTTAGGTTAGGTTAGGTTAGGTTAGGTTAGGTTAGGTTAGGTTAGGTTAGGTTAGGTTAGGTTAGGTTAGGTTAGGTTAGGTTAGGTTAGGTTAGGTTAGGTTAGGTTAGGTTAGGTTAGGTTAGGTTAGGTTAGGTTAGGTTAGGTTAGGTTAGGTTAGGTTAGGTTAGGTTAGGTTAGGTTAGGTTAGGTTAGGTTAGGTTAGGTTAGGTTAGGTTAGGTTAGGTTAGGTTAGGTTAGGTTAGGTTAGGTTAGGTTAGGTTAGGTTAGGTTAGGTTAGGTTAGGTTAGGTTAGGTTAGGTTAGGTTAGGTTAGGTTAGGTTAGGTTAGGTTAGGTTAGGTTAGGTTAGGTTAGGTTAGGTTAGGTTAGGTTAGGTTAGGTTAGGTTAGGTTAGGTTAGGTTAGGTTAGGTTAGGTTAGGTTAGGTTAGGTTAGGTTAGGTTAGGTTAGGTTAGGTTAGGTTAGGTTAGGTTAGGTTAGGTTAGGTTAGGTTAGGTTAGGTTAGGTTAGGTTAGGTTAGGTTAGGTTAGGTTAGGTTAGGTTAGGTTAGGTTAGGTTAGGTTAGGTTAGGTTAGGTTAGGTTAGGTTAGGTTAGGTTAGGTTAGGTTAGGTTAGGTTAGGTTAGGTTAGGTTAGGTTAGGTTAGGTTAGGTTAGGTTAGGTTAGGTTAGGTTAGGTTAGGTTAGGTTAGGTTAGGTTAGGTTAGGTTAGGTTAGGTTAGGTTAGGTTAGGTTAGGTTAGGTTAGGTTAGGTTAGGTTAGGTTAGGTTAGGTTAGGTTAGGTTAGGTTAGGTTAGGTTAGGTTAGGTTAGGTTAGGTTAGGTTAGGTTAGGTTAGGTTAGGTTAGTGCCGTCCCGGCTGCTGTCGAGAGCACCCGCGTACACGTCGCTCCCAAAAATTGAATTTCGGTTTTTCGCCATTTAAAAATAGACGGTTTGACCTTAAAAATCAGCTGTTCTATTGATAAATAGGAAAACTTTGTTGCGCATTTTTTAATATTTTTTCTGTTGTTGTAGGTTAAGTACTTGATTTGATTTTAGTGATTTTTCCGTTTTTTGTTTGTCCGTCGTCCATATTTTTAAACAAAAAATTTTCAATAATTTTTTGTTCGGCCATCTTTGGAGCCCCGTTTGGGGTCCCGAGGGGTCTTTTGTAGTTTTAAGTCGTAGGATAACGTAGATATTTTTAGTTTTCGATTTGGTTAAAGTTTGGATTTTTCGCAAATTTTTTCCGTAGGAAGGAATTTGCGAGAAATCCTGAAACCTCTCGATCTTGACCGAATCGATTTCTGGCAATATTTACATACTTTAAGTTTAATTATCTCCTTTTTCTATTATAGTTAGGTTGTACTTTTTACTTATTAGGGGTAGAAGGGCCCTTTAGAAATAGTATAGGCTAAGTTTTAAGTAGATTTAAGGGATAGTTTTGTAGATATTAATTTTTTCCAAAAGGCTGTTTTGGGGCAAAATTTCCCCGTTTTTGTTAGTTTTAATTTTTTATTGAGTGAGTTTTTTGAGTTTTTCTTGCCTTTTCTTTGGAGGCTTATAGGCCGATTGCTAACGCATCGGCCTATAATTTTCTTTTTCTGTTTTGGTTACGGGAACATGGTTTTTAACCCCCCCAAACCCAAAAAACAGAAAATTTTAAGAAATTGCAAAAATTTTGTATGAAGATTTGGACCGATAAGGTAAACTTTTCCGACAAATTTTTGTATAGGAATTTAATTCCGAAATTTATTTTGGCCAAAGTATAAGGATTTTTGCTGTCGTTTTTGGCATCGACATATAGGTATCGGGGGTCCGCCCCCTAGTAAACCTCAATATGTCCAATTACGATAGTTCCCGTCCCCAAAGTGTAATGTCTCTCTCGGATGAGGAGTTTTGCTCCGGCGAAGACCCTTTGGATGAAATCTCGACCCGTGTGATTAATAATACTCTAGCTGAAAAAGCTGAGAAAAAGAGAAAAAGGGCCGAACATGAGGCACCAAAATATTTTGATACTGGTGATAATGTCATCAGCGAGGATGAGGATGCCGAACGCATGCCACCGCCTCCTAAGATGTCTGTGGCCCGAAGGGGCGGGTTGGATGGGACCAGGTCCAGGACTGGTATCCACAAAGGTGTCTCAGCTGCCAAAGAGCAGCTCCGGCTTAGAGCTGAGGAGGACTTTGCGAGAGAGGAACGGAGGAGGGAGCGGGAGGAAAACCACCGCAAACCCAACCGCGGATCTCGCAGCCGGTCTGCATCCCTTAATAGGATGGAGGCTGAAGAGGAGAGGGCCAAAGCCCGATATGAGGAGGCCAATGCCAGCAAGGACGTGCTATTAGAGAAGGCACGGAATAGCTTGGCGGCCATTGTAGAGTCGGTGCAAAAGTCCGCCAACCTGAAAGGTGGTGTGAGAGGAGATCTCAACGAAGCAGCACTGACTCTGCAAAAAACGATGCAAGCTCTCCAAGAGCTTACGCCATCTGAAGAGGCCAGGCGCCTCCGTGCTAGCAACGAGCGTATGAAAGTCGAGCTTGAATATGTCAAGGAGGAACTAAAGGCCATTCGATCGGCCTTCTCGGGCCGCGAAAAGACTCCCCGGGAAAGAGCATCCTCCCCTCCAGCAGTGGCAAAAGCCACCCCACTGCAGAGAGAGCTGATGCCCATGTTGGCATCGATGATGGACGAATTTAGAGGCGAGATGTTCCGGTCATTGGGCAAAATGCTCAATGACAGAATGGATGGGATTGAGGACAGACTCCCCCCTAGACCAATTTTGAGACCCCCGCTAGCAAGTGACAAGAGCAGAGCACTCGCGGCGCACGCTGCTGCCTTGGAGGCGCAGGCTGGCCCATCTGGTCCCCCTTATGTGCCCCCTCAAGCTAGGCCTCAGGCCAAGAAGCCGGCCAAGCGCGACCGCTCCCCATCTCCCGGATTGGCTGCTGCTTCAAGCACCCCAGCCAACAAATGGGTGGAAGTCGTTAAGAAGGGAAAGAAGGCGAAGAAGCAGCAGGCTTCTAACCCTCAGTCTGATGGGCCGAAAAATACGACCAAGGAGGCAGTGGCCAAGAGCGCGACTCCTCAGTCACATCAAAGGCAGCAAGCTGCAAAGCTCACTGCCCCGAAGTCGTCTGTCATCACGGTGACACTTAAGAAGGAGGCCCTAGAAAGGGGCGAAAACTACGCCTCAGTCCTGGGCAAAGCTGTAAAGGCTATTAAGCTGGAGGACCTCGGACTGGTTTCACTTCGTGTCAGGACCACTGCCGCTGGCGGCCGAAAGCTGGAAATTCCAGGGGCCACCAGTGGGGCAAAAGCCGACGCGCTTGCGGAGAGAATGAGGGGCATCATCGGTGATGATGCAGAGGTGCATCGGCCCTTCAGAAAGGCGCACGTACGCCTGGTGGGAATTGACGAGACCATTCAGGAGGAGTGGGTCAAGGAGGCGGTGATGCGCTCGGCCGGATGCCCAGAGCATATGGTCACGTTTGGGGAAATCCGACCAGGCCCTTGGGGCTCAAATTCTATGCTGGTGAAGTGCCCTGTGGCGGCAGCAAAGAAGTTGGCATTGGAAGGACGCATTCCTGTGGGATGGTCAACAGTACAGGTGGTGGTGATGGACCCGCTTCCATTGAGATGCTATCATTGCATGGGAACGGGCCACACGAGATACGCCTGTACTGCTGAGGTTAACAGAAGCGAAATGTGCTTCAGATGCAGTCGCCCAGGGCACCGTGCGGACACGTGCGTAGCAGAGGAGCCGTTTTGCAGCGTCTGCGCTGCGGCCAAGATCAAAGCGGATCACTACATGGGTGGGAGGAAGTGCAATCCCCCCCCCATTAAAATGAAGTCAAAGGCCCCTTGGTCGAGGCCCCTCCCGAAGAGTGCAGCGCCCACCAGCGTGCCCATGGAGGTGACGGAACAGGCCCAGAAATGTCCAGACGCCCTGGTCTAAATATAATCCAGGCGAACATCAACCACTGCGCCACTGCACAAGATCTCCTTGTGCAGCATATGGCGGAGTGGGAGGCAAGTGTGGCGATTCTGGCGGAGCCATACACGGTCCCCACTAGGGACAATTGGATTGGTGACACTGGTGGAAGTGTGGCCGACGTGGCGATCGTCTCCCCGACGGATCCCCGAGCATCCCCCATCTCGCTCAGGGAAAGAGGGCCAGGATTCGTGGCTGTCGCATTGGGGAACATTGCCATCGTTGGCGTATATTTTTCGCCCAACCGGAGCTTCTCTGACTTCGAAGCCTTCATTGCCGGGCTACAAGGAGTCGTGCGCCGCCTAGCCCCCCTACAAGTCATCGTAGCAGGCGACCTCAATGCAAAATCGACGTCATGGGGATCTCCCGCCACCACCCAAAGGGGTGAAACTGTCGAAGAATTTTGCATTGAGGCAGGGCTAGTGCTCCTGAATCGGGGCAATGTGAGCACGTGCGTGAGATGGCAGGGGGAATCCATCGTGGACATAACGTTTGCGACCCCCGCCATCGCTTCGCGTGTGTCGGAGTGGAGAGTCATGGAGGAGGTCGAGACCATGAGTGACCACCGCTACATTTGGATCGTGGTGTCCAGCCCTCCCCGGACGAACCTCTCTGCCTCGCAAGGTGTCCGATCTGAAAGGTTCAAACGCTGGGCTCTGACGCGTCTGGACAAAGAAGCTGCCATAGAGACAGCAATGGTAGAAGGATGGCTCCCAGCTCCCCCGGCGGATCTCAACGTTGATGAGAAAGCTGAAAGGTTTCGCAAATCCCTTACCAGGGTGTGCGACGCCTCCATGCCCAGGGTGGGTGATCGCCCTCAGCAGCGCGCGGTATATTGGTGGTCGGCGGAAATTGCGTCCCTCCGAGAAGCCACAATACACGCGCGCCGCCTATACCAGAGGTGTCGCCGCAGACGACACCCCCCAGAAGAGGAGGAAGATCTCCATGCCCGGCTGAATGAGGCCAGAAAGGCACTGCAAATCGGGATAGCACAGGCCAAAACAGCGGCTTGGGAGGAGTTTCTGGCCGACCTGGACCGAGATCCGTGGGGAAGGCCGTACCGCTCCGTAAGGAACCGGCTCCGTAGCTCGGCGCCCCCCACGGAATCCTTTCAGCCGGAACTCCTGACCCGGATAGTCGATGGCCTGTTCCCGGACCGGGTGTTTGAGGCGGTCCCCTTCAACGCCCCGGAACATGACGGAGAGGTGGATCCTCTGACTATCCCTCATGTGACGGACGAAGAAATGGAGATGGTAATCGACCGCCTCCGCTTGAAGAAAAAGGCCCCAGGACCTGACGGTGTGCCGGGCAAGGTGCTATCCATAGCCCTTGACCATATGGGAGTAAGACTAGTCGAGCTTCTGGATTCATGCCTTCGGGAAGGGAGATTCCCGAAAATCTGGAAACAGGGCCGACTAGTCTTACTGAAAAAAGAGGGCCGTCCTCTGGACTCCCCCTCCGCGTATCGCCCGATCGTTCTCCTGGATGAGACGGGCAAACTCTTCGAGCGCTTGCTCGCCGCCCGCATCATCCACCATCTGGACAACGAAGGGCCAAACCTAGAAGACACACAGTTCGGATTTAGAAGAGAAAGGTCAACCATTGACGCAATATTGTCCCTGCGCAGGGTTACTGACGATGCAGCAGAGAGAGGGGAGAGGGTGTTGGCGGTCTCATTGGACATAGCCAATGCGTTCAACACCCTCCCCTTCAGTGTTGTTGTACAGGCGCTGCAGTACCACCGCGTGCCCTGGTACCTACGCAGGGTCCTAATGGACTACTTCAGGGACAGGTCTGTCCTGTACCTGGAACCTGGCGGGGCGAATATTCGCGCGCATAGCATGGTGTGCGGGGTTCCACAGGGGTCGGTTCTTGGACCACTCCTGTGGAACCTTGGATACAACTGGGTCCTGAGAGGGGTCTCCCTTCCCAGGTCGGGTGTCATCTGCTATGCAGATGACACCCTAGTCACTGCACGGGGCGGTGACTACCAGGAGGCGGCGCGGTTGGCGTCCATTGCTGCCACTCTGACCATATCGCGGATCAGACTATTGGGACTGGAGGTGGCGCTGCCGAAGACTGAGGCCATTTTATTTCATGGTCCTCGGGGCGGCCCCCCCAGCGATGCCCACATTGATGTTGACGGAGTCCAGGTGAAAGTCGGATCACGGCTCAAGTACCTGGGTCTCATATTGGACAGCCGCTGGTCCTTTAGACCACACCTCGAGGAAATGGCTCCAAGAGTGGTGAAAGCAGGGTTGGCTCTGGCCCGCCTGCTTCCCAACATTGGTGGCCCCGGGGATAGCTGCCGCAGGCTGTACGCAGGAGTCCTCCGGAGCATGGCGCTCTATGGAGCCCCGGTATGGTCGGATTCCCTGACGCCCAGGAACGTCGCGCTGCTGCGGCGACCACAGAAAGTGGTCGCAGTCCGGGCTATCAGGGGATACCGCACCGTATCGTACGAGGCCGCGACAGCGATTGCGGGAATGGTGCCCTGGGACTTAGAAGCCAAGGTTTTAACCGAGGTGTATGAGTACAGGGCGGAGAGGAGGGCGAACGGCGAACGCCCGGCTCTTGCTGAGCTGGAGGCGGTAAGGCGGGATGCGTTTGACATGGCGATGTGGAGGTGGCAGGAACTCATGGAGTCCCCCACATACGGTGTCCGCACCGTCGAAGCTATCCGCCCAGTTTTACCGGACTGGACAAACAGGCCCTTTGGAGGCATTTCGTTCCACCTGACACAGATACTCACCGGACACGGTTGCTTCGGTGAGTATCTGTTCAGGATTGGGCGAGAGGAGAGCCCGACCTGTCATCAGTGCGGCGCTGAGGTGGACACTGCGCAGCACACACTGCAAGTGTGCGGCGCCTTTTCCACTCAGAGAAGCACGTTGCAGGTAGCCATTGGAAGTGACGACCTCACTCTTCCCAACCTCGTAAACACGATGCTGGAAGATGAGGAAAAGTGGGATGCGGTGGTCCAATTCGCAGCAGACTGCATAAGCCTCAAAGAAGAGGCTGAACGCGTCCGCGAAGAGGCTGCCAATGCCCCCCTGGCGAGGAGAAAGAGAGTCGGAAGGCGCAGACGACGGTACGCGGACCTTCATCCGCCGTAGTGTAGCACCGTCAGCAGGCTCCTCCGGCGATTCTGAAAAAGAAAGGGAAATGAGTTAGTGTAAATAGATAGCGTAAACATATAAATGGTTGTAAATAATAAATGTGTAAATAAATAAATGTAGATACATCCCAATTCCTTCAGCTCAATGAGCATGAGGAGGAGGGATGAAGGAAGGAGGAGGATCTGGATAGTGTGTCCATACATCACCAGATCTCCAGAAACTCGAAGTAATTGTATATTTGTATATACTGGAAGTTAGGTAGTAAAGTCTTTTAGTCTAGTATTAGTGTCGTAAGTTGTAAATAAATAATTGTGTGTGTGTTTCTGTACACAGTGGCTTCCAAACTGGCACCAAGCCATAAGGATTACATGTGTGTATAGTTGGACTTTTTTGAAGTTGTAAATATAATTGTTTTAATCATAGTTGTATATTGTATTTAGTACATAGTTAAGGAATTTAGCTCTAGGTAGAGTAAGCCTTGTGATGGTCACCATGCCTCACAACGCAGTTAAGTGTTTCAGCACACATGTGTTAGCAGTAAGTGTTAGAAATAAGGATTGTGTAGGTTTCTCGCACCTACTTTATAAGGTGCGATGTCTGTGCGTGCGCGTTTCGCCCTTGCTCTGGCGCGTGGATACTGTTGTGCACACATTCGAAATTTCGGATGGATGCAGTTCAGTAGCTGCAGGTTGGAGCATGGGCGCAGGGTGGCCCTCGCGCGGTCAATTCCCTTGTGGGACAGGTCCCGTGACCGCCACCTAGCCTTCTGCTGTTCGGAGTTTGGTCCCCCAGGGGTTAGTGGGTATTCCCCTCCGTCTCGCCCTCCCAGCTGGGACTTTGTCCTGGCAGCTGACTTGGAGCTTCTCTCCTCGTCAGTGGGTGTGGAAAGGCGGACGGGCGAGTCCCACATAACCGTCAGGCCTCTTCAAGGTCGGGTAGTCTTAACGGCTTCCCCTGGGTAAAAAAAAAAAAAAAAAAAAAAAAAAAAAAAAAAAAAAGGTTAGGTTAGGTTAGGTTAGGTTAGGTTAGGTTAGGTTAGGTTAGGTTAGGTTAGGTTAGGTTAGGTTAGGTTAGGTTAGGTTAGGTTAGGTTAGGTTAGGTTAGGTTAGGTTAGGTTAGGTTAGGTTAGGTTAGGTTAGGTTAGGTTAGGTTAGGTTAGGTTAGGTTAGGTTAGGTTAGGTTAGGTTAGGTTAGGTTAGGTTAGGTTAGGTTAGGTTAGGTTAGGTTAGGTTAGGTTAGGTTAGGTTAGGTTAGGTTAGGTTAGGTTAGGTTAGGTTAGGTTAGGTTAGGTTAGGTTAGGTTAGGTTAGGTTAGGTTAGGTTAGGTTAGGTTAGGTTAGGTTAGGTTAGGTTAGGTTAGGTTAGGTTAGGTTAGGTTAGGTTAGGTTAGGTTAGGTTAGGTTAGGTTAGGTTAGGTTAGGTTAGGTTAGGTTAGGTTAGGTTAGGTTAGGTTAGGTTAGGTTAGGTTAGGTTAGGTTAGGTTAGGTTAGGTTAGGTTAGGTTAGGTTAGGTTAGGTTAGGTTAGGTTAGGTTAGGTTAGGTTAGGTTAGGTTAGGTTAGGTTAGGTTAGGTTAGGTTAGGTTAGGTTAGGTTAGGTTAGGTTAGGTTAGGTTAGGTTAGGTTAGGTTAGGTTAGGTTAGGTTAGGTTAGGTTAGGTTAGGTTAGGTTAGGTTAGGTTAGGTTAGGTTAGGTTAGGTTAGGTTAGGTTAGGTTAGGTTAGGTTAGGTTAGGTTAGGTTAGGTTAGGTTAGGTTAGGTTAGGTTAGGTTAGGTTAGGTTAGGTTAGGTTAGGTTAGGTTAGGTTAGGTTAGGTTAGGTTAGGTTAGGTTAGGTTAGGTTAGGTTAGGTTAGGTTAGGTTAGGTTAGGTTAGGTTAGGTTAGGTTAGGTTAGGTTAGGTTAGGTTAGGTTAGGTTAGGTTAGGTTAGGTTAGGTTAGGTTAGGTTAGGTTAGGTTAGGTTAGGTTAGGTTAGGTTAGGTTAGGTTAGGTTAGGTTAGGTTAGGTTAGGTTAGGTTAGGTTAGGTTAGGTTAGGTTAGGTTAGGTTAGGTTAGGTTAGGTTAGGTTAGGTTAGGTTAGGTTAGGTTAGGTTAGGTTAGGTTAGGTTAGGTTAGGTTAGGTTAGGTTAGGTTAGGTTAGGTTAGGTTAGGTTAGGTTAGGTTAGGTTAGGTTAGGTTAGGTTAGGTTAGGTTAGGTTAGGTTAGGTTAGGTTAGGTTAGGTTAGGTTAGGTTAGGTTAGGTTAGGTTAGGTTAGGTTAGGTTAGGTTAGGTTAGGTTAGGTTAGGTTAGGTTAGGTTAGGTTAGGTTAGGTTAGGTTAGGTTAGGTTAGGTTAGGTTAGGTTAGGTTAGGTTAGGTTAGGTTAGGTTAGGTTAGGTTAGGTTAGGTTAGGTTAGGTTAGGTTAGGTTAGGTTAGGTTAGGTTAGGTTAGGTTAGGTTAGGTTAGGTTAGGTTAGGTTAGGTTAGGTTAGGTTAGGTTAGGTTAGGTTAGGTTAGGTTAGGTTAGGTTAGGTTAGGTTAGGTTAGGTTAGGTTAGGTTAGGTTAGGTTAGGTTAGGTTAGGTTAGGTTAGGTTAGGTTAGGTTAGGTTAGGTTAGGTTAGGTTAGGTTAGGTTAGGTTAGGTTAGGTTAGGTTAGGTTAGGTTAGGTTAGGTTAGGTTAGGTTAGGTTAGGTTAGGTTAGGTTAGGTTAGGTTAGGTTAGGTTAGGTTAGGTTAGGTTAGGTTAGGTTAGGTTAGGTTAGGTTAGGTTAGGTTAGGTTAGGTTAGGTTAGGTTAGGTTAGGTTAGGTTAGGTTAGGTTAGGTTAGGTTAGGTTAGGTTAGGTTAGGTTAGGTTAGGTTAGGTTAGGTTAGGTTAGGTTAGGTTAGGTTAGGTTAGGTTAGGTTAGGTTAGGTTAGGTTAGGTTAGGTTAGGTTAGGTTAGGTTAGGTTAGGTTAGGTTAGGTTAGGTTAGGTTAGGTTAGGTTAGGTTAGGTTAGGTTAGGTTAGGTTAGGTTAGGTTAGGTTAGGTTAGGTTAGGTTAGGTTAGGTTAGGTTAGGTTAGGTTAGGTTAGGTTAGGTTAGGTTAGGTTAGGTTAGGTTAGGTTAGGTTAGGTTAGGTTAGGTTAGGTTAGGTTAGGTTAGGTTAGGTTAGGTTAGGTTAGGTTAGGTTAGGTTAGGTTAGGTTAGGTTAGGTTAGGTTAGGTTAGGTTAGGTTAGGTTAGGTTAGGTTAGGTTAGGTTAGGTTAGGTTAGGTTAGGTTAGGTTAGGTTAGGTTAGGTTAGGTTAGGTTAGGTTAGGTTAGGTTAGGTTAGGTTAGGTTAGGTTAGGTTAGGTTAGGTTAGGTTAGGTTAGGTTAGGTTAGGTTAGGTTAGGTTAGGTTAGGTTAGGTGGGGTGCGTGTCAGATGACCTCCACGTGGTGCATCCTGGGCAACGAGTGGTCCCAACATTCTCCGTTCGGAGAAAGTTGGGCCCAATCGGCTAACATCTGGCAAGGCGGGAGCCCCTTCTGGGCCCTGCAACTCCTGTGCGTGCCTACTTTGGGCCGCACAACTCGCTGCTCCTTCTGAGCAGCTTTGAGAGGAGTAACGTAAAGACGGCCGCCCCTTAAGGGTTATCAGGTCGCAACGGGGGGGAAATGGGGACACCTGTGAGAGAGGTGTAACGGGGGCTAACGCCGGCTCCCAAGCCGTTATCCTCTTGGCTGCTGCAACGACCCCACTCTTGGCGTTGTGGGTACGCGGTGGTCCTGGGGACCGGGGAAGCCTATTAAGGCTGTGGGAAGGAAAACCCATCAAACCCTGGAGAGCACCAGTAAAAAACCTGCCGGCACCGCCCGACCCCGGCAGTATGTAGGGTGCCCTTGGCGAGTGGGCGTCGCATGGGTAGTCACGTTGGCCTACTCAGGGAACGGCAGCCCTTAAATTGCCAGGGGGATGACAACCCTAAAAAATTGTTTGGGTGACACCCCATTCAGGTCATAACATGAACGCGTCCTCTAAAAAATTATTACCCCAGGAGGGTACCCGCCGTCGTGCGGGAGAATCCCTCCCTGAGACCAGTTCCTCGGCTAAAGCCGGAGTTCAGGTTTCAGGCCGCCCCACCGTTTCTGGGGGGGGCAAGAATACGCTTAGTGTTAGAAGGAGAGAGAAGGAGGAGGAGGAGGAGAAGAATTCAGGTAGAGAGCCGATTGTCCAGGCAGTTGTCCATGGAAAAAGTGTGGAAACAAGCTCCCAAAATGTCGCTCTGATCTCGGATGAGGAATATTTCTCTGAAAATGGAAGTATCGATGAGTCTTCCACTCGTACGGTGAACGAAGTACTTTCTGAGAGGCGTAAAAGGGATCATTTGGAGATGTCAGGGGTGTCTGACGGAGAGATCAAAGGATCTCAATTTAAGGTGCCGGCTACCCGGCGTACCTACAAAAAGAGAGGTGCCAAAAGTGGCACTTCCATTGGCGTGACTGCGGCCAAAACGTCTTTGCGGGCTATGGAGAATGAGGACTTGGCGAATGAGTTCGAGCGCGAGGATAGAGACTCGTACTATCGGGTGCCCAACCGTTCCAACCGTAGTCGCTCTGCCTCCTTGAATCGGATGGAGAAACAAGAGGAGGAGAATCGGGCTAGACACGAAAGGAGTATGGCAAGTAAAGATGTCCTTCTTGCTAAAGCCCGAGATGACCTGCTAAGCATCAAGGAGTCGGTTCGCAGATCTGCGAACCTGAAAGGTACAACCCGGGGTGACCTTAGCAATGCCGTCGAGTCCTTGTCGCATTGCATGACGACTCTTCAAGAGTTAACTCCTTCTGAGGAGGCCCGCCGTCTTAGGGCGGATAATGAAAGAATGAAGATGGAGCTTCAGTATGTGAAGGACGAGCTGAAGGCACTTAGGACGTCTTTCTCTAATAGAGAAAAACCATCCTGCCCAGGTGGCACTCCTCTTCAGAAGGAGCTGCTGCCATTGCTCGCAACAATGTTTGAGGAGTTCAGAGGGGAAATGTTTTCCTCGCTCGGGAAGATGATGAATGACCGAATTGACGAGGTCAAGAAGCGTCTCCCCCCTGAACCTATCATGAGACCACCGCTTGCAGGCGACAGAAGCAGGGCCATGGCGGCTCATGCTGATGCCCTTGCCGCTGCTGCTGGCATGCGGACCAGCTCGTATATGTCTCGAGACTCGGCTCACGAGTATGAATCGAGTTTCCCCCAAATGAGAAGGAAGAAGACGCCGCCTAGAGAACGCTCTGCGTCTCCAGGTCTGGCTTCTGTATCGGCCACTCCGACTAATGAATGGGTCGAAATAACGAAGAAGGGGAAGAAGAAGGTTTCTAAGCCTCAGCCCCAACCCCAGCCGACTGCGCGTAAGTCTCAGGACATACGCAAAACCGAAGCGTCCGCCAAGAATGCTGCCCCCAAGACTTTTCAGGGTAAGCAATCGGCGAAACTTACAGCTCCACGATCATCCGTGGTGACTGTAACGCTTAAACCTGAGGCTCAAGCAAGGGGCGAAACATACGCCACTGCTCTCGGCAAGGCTATGGAAGCGATTCAGCTCAAAGACATCGGACTTGAGTCGCTCCGCGTGAGGAACACGGCTGCTGGCGGCCGGAAACTGGAAATTCCAGGGACCACCAGTGGGCCCAAAGCGGATGCTCTTGCTGAACGTCTGCGAGAGGTTCTTGCTGATGATGCAGTGGTCCTCAGGCCGTACAAGAAGGCGCAAATTCGGCTGGTCGGTTTGTTCGATTTCGTCACAACTGAAATGGTCAAGGAAGCGGTGGTGGAGTTGACCAAGTGCCCTCCTGAAATGGTGTTTGTTGGCGAGATAAGGATTGGACCCTGGGGCTCAGGCTCTACCCTGATCAAATGCCCAGTTGCTACGGCAAAACTCTTAGTGGAAGCAGGCCGCATCCCGGTGAGATGGTCGTCTGCGCAGGTCGTTGTGATGGATCCTCTTCCTCTAAGATGCTACCTTTGTATGAACGTGGGTCACACGAGATACGGTTGCACTGCTCAGGTTGACAGGAGCCAATTATGCTTCAGGTGTAGTGGCTCAGGTCATCGTGCGGACGTGTGCATTGCTGAAGTGCCGTTCTGTTGTGTGTGCAAAGCTGCAAAGCTTCCATCTGAGCACTACATGGGGGGTAGGAAATGTTCTCCTCCCCCAGTCAAGAGTAAGCCAGCCCCATGGACAAGGGGCGCTCCCCCTAGAGTGGCAGCAACAAATGCGCCAATGGAGGTGACAGAAACACGGGACCCCAATGCCAGCACAACCTAATTTAAGGATCGTGCAGGCGAACCTTAACCACACGGCCACTGCACAAGACTTGCTTGTACAGCATATGGCCGAGTGGCAGGTTAGTGTCGCTATTGTAGCTGAGCCGTACTCAATCCCGGCTCGCTCGAACTGGATTGGAGATGAAAATGACGATGTGGTCATCACCTCCCCGACTGATTCTCGCATGACCCCCATTTCTTTGAAAGAGCGGGGTCCTGGTTATGTCGCTGTAACCCTGGGGGATGTTGCCCTTCTAGGGCTTTACTTTTCGCCAAACCGGGACATCAACGAGTTTGAGGCCTATATTGGCCGAATCCAAGGAGTGGTTCGCCGACTGGCCCCCCTTCAGGTGATCGTTGCAGGCGACCTCAACGCTAAATCGACATCCTGGGGGTGTCCCACTACAACTCGACGGGGCCACATTGTCGAAGAGTTTAGCGTTGAGGCAGGACTCATCCTGCTCAACAGGGGAAATGTCAGCACGTGCGTCAGGTGGCAGGGGGAGTCCATCGTGGACCTCTCGTTTGCGACCCCCGCCACCGCTTCTCGCGTGACTGACTGGAAAGTCATGGTGAACCGCGAAACTTTAAGCGATCACCGGTACGTGTGGATCGAAGTCTCTGGCCTTCCATTGGCAAACATCTCGCCCTCGGTAGGTGTAAGAACAGCCAGATTCAGGCGATGGGCCTTGACTCGCCTCGACAGAGAAGCGGCTGCCGAAACGGCTATGATGGAGAGCTGGTTACCAGCTCCCCCAGCCGAAACAAACGTCGACGACTTGGCGGTGAGCTTCCGCAAATCCCTTACCAGGATCTGTGACGCCTCAATGCCACGGGCTGGAGATCGCCCACACCAACGCGCGGTGTACTGGTGGACGGCGGAAATCGCGTCCCTCCGCGAAAACAGCATATACGCGCGTAGGTTGTATCAGAGGTGTCGCCGTCGGAGGCACACGCCGGAGGAAGAAGAGGCCTTCCGTAATAGCCTAAATGAAGCCCGGAAGGAGCTCAAGATCGAGATCATGCAGGCCAAGGCCGCGGCATGGGGGGAGTTCCTGGCTGACTTGGAGCGAGACCCGTGGGGCCGACCGTACCGTGCGATTAGAAATCGGCTTCGTAATACGGCGCCCCCCACCGAGTCGTTCCAGCCGGAACTCCTGACCCGAGTGGTGGAGGGTCTCTTCCCGAACAGGGTGTTCGAGGCGGTGCCTTTCTTCGCCCCAGAGCACGACACGGACGAGGGTGCTCCCAATATCCCGGCAATAACAGATGATGAGATGGAGGTGGCCGTGGACCGTCTCCGTAGTAGAAAAAAGGCTCCCGGCCCAGATGGCGTCCCAGGAAAGGTCCTGGCGATCGCCCTAGAACATATCGGATGGAAGCTAGTCACGCTCCTGAACTCCTGCCTGCAGCAGGGGAGGTTTCCCAAAATCTGGAAACAAGGCCGACTAGTCCTTTTAAAGAAGGAAGGGCGTCCGCTGGACTCCCCTTCTGCCTATCGCCCAATCGTCCTGCTTGATGAGGCGGGCAAGCTGTTTGAGCGTGTGCTCGCTGCCCGCATCATCGGGCACTTGGACGGTGAGGGGCCAAATATTGAGAACTCTCAATATGGCTTTAGACGGGGTAGGTCCACAGTGGACGCGATAATGACATTGAAACGCCTGACCGAAGATGCGATCGAAAGGGGGGAGAGAGTGTTGGCGGTCTCATTGGATATAGCCAATGCTTTCAACACTCTCCCATTCAGCGTAATCATGCAGGCCCTACAGTACCATAGGGTTCCGAGATACCTCCGAAGAGTCCTGCGGGACTACTTTGTGGACAGGTCAGTCCTATTTTTGGAGCCGGGAGGGGCGAGAATAAGCTCGCGTAGAATGGTGTGCGGTGTTCCACAAGGGTCGGTCCTCGGGCCGCTCTTGTGGAACCTTGGTTATAACTGGGTCCTGAGAGGGGACTCCCTTCCCAGGTCGGGTCTCATCTGCTACGCAGACGACACCCTAGTCACCGCCAGGGGCGGTGATTACCAGGAGGCGGCGCGACTAGCGTCCGTTGCTGCCACTTTGACCATATCGCGCATACGGTTGTTGGGGCTGGAGGTGGCGCTGCCGAAAACCGAGGCCATTTTGTTCCATGGTCCTCGGGGCGGCCCCCCCAGAGATGCCCACATACAAGTGGATGGTGTTGCTGTCAAAGTTGGGTCTAGGTTAAAATACCTCGGACTCATACTCGACAGCAGATGGAATTTTATTTCCCACTTCTTGGAAATATCACCGAGGGTGGTGAAGTCCGGACTGTCTCTGTCCCGTCTGCTGCCTAATGTGGGCGGACCAGGTGACAGCTGCAGGAGATTATATGCCGGGGTCCTCCGGAGCATGGCGCTCTATGGAGCCCCGGTATGGTCTGATGCCCTGACGCCCAAAAACGTTGCACTGCTGCGGCGGCCACAGAAAGTGGTTGCAGTAAGGGCAGTCCGGGGCTACCGGACAATTTCGTTTGCGGCCGCTACCGCTATAGCCGGTATGATGCCGTGGGAGCTCGAAGCTAAAGTCTTGACTGAAGTGTACGAGTTTCGGGCGGCAAGAAGGGCTGACGGTGAACGACCGGCTCAGGCCGAGATAGCAGGCGCGAGACGCGACGCGTGGGACATGGCGGTATGGATGTGGGAAGAACGCATGGCGTCCCCGACATACGGCGTCCGCACGATTGACGCAATTCGCCCTGTTTTACAGGATTGGCTCAATAGGCCCTTTGGGGGCATCTCCTACCATCTGACGCAAATACTTACTGGACACGGTTGCTTCGGTAAGTATCTGCATCAGATAGGTAGAGAAGAAAGTCCGGTCTGCCATGAGTGCGGAGCTGCTGAGGACACTGCACAACATACTCTGGAAGTATGCGGTGCTTTTTCTTCGCAGCGACGGGCTCTGGTGACCGCGCTAAGAGGTGGTGACTTGGCCTTACCCAGTGTCGTTAATGCGATGCTTGAAGATGAGGATTCTTGGGAGGCGGTAGTCGACTTCTGTTCGGACGTAATGGGCCTCAAGGAGGAGGCCGAGCGCGCTCGCGAGGTGGCTGCTAATGCCCCACTGGCGAGGAGAAGGCGCACCGGCAGGCGGAGAAGGCGCTACGCGGATCTCCAACCACCGTAGTTGCCAAACGTCCATTGATGCTGCTGTTCTGTATCAGGTTCTGCCCTGATGCTGACACGATGCTCTGGAGACTCTGAAAAAAAAAAAAGAGAAAAAATTAGATATAGGTTATAGTAGGATAAGTGTACATATATGTTCTGCCATAAATGTATATAAATAAGTGTAGCTGTTAAGTTAATGAGTAATGTACATATAGTTAATTAATGACGGAGTAACGGGTTATAGACGTGTGTGTGTATATATTATAGTGTACGTCTACTTCGGTATCAAGGACGGGTCATAAACCATGCTCAAATGAGCATGAGGCGAAGGGAGGAGGAGGTGTCACATAGTGCAATTGTCCTGCGCACTGTGAGGACACCCAGTCGTTTCGGTGGAAAATATGTAAATAATGTACATAGTTATTGGGGAATATGTCCGCGACAACGAGTCATGCGTGATGGAAATCTAGGTGTAATTTTAGTAATAGATATAGGTAACTCTAGGGAGTAAGTTTTATAAATTGTGTGATTTAATCAAAATTTATAATCTGTCTGTACAAATAGAAATAAGAATAGGAATAATATGTATATACCAAATTGTATATATATCTACAATATTAGGAATAAATGACTGGGTAATATGGTATTACAAAGTCACAAACAGTGTGGGTGCTTCATGCACAAAAATGTCTAGAAGTTTGTGTTGGGTTTTCGTACCAAAGTACGATGTCTTTGCGTGCGCGTTTCACCCCTATATCGGCGCGTGGTGCTGGCGCGCTTGCATCCAGAGTTACCTCTGGGTGTACGCGCGTTGGTGGTGCTGCAGGTTGGTACATGGGTGACAGGGTGGCCCCCGCGAGGTCAGTTCCCAAGTGGCCAGGTCCCGCGACAAGCCACTTAGCCTTATGCTGTCGGAGTTTGGTCCCCCAGGGGTTAGTGGGTATCCCCCTCTGTCTCGCCCATCCAGCCGGGTCTTGTTCCTGGCAGCTGACTTGGAGCTTCTCTTCTTGTCAGTGGGTGTGGAAAGGCAGACGGGCGAGTCCCACATAACCGTCAGACCTCCTCAAGGTCGGGTAGTCTTAACGGCTTCCCCTGGGTAAAAAAAAAAAAAAAAAAAAGGTTAGGTTAGGTTAGGTTAGGTTAGGTTAGGTTAGGTTAGGTTAGGTTAGGTTAGGTTAGGTTAGGTTAGGTTAGGTTAGGTTAGGTTAGGTTAGGTTAGGTTAGGTTAGGTTAGGTTAGGTTAGGTTAGGTTAGGTTAGGTTAGGTTAGGTTAGGTTAGGTTAGGTTAGGTTAGGTTAGGTTAGGTTAGGTTAGGTTAGGTTAGGTTAGGTTAGGTTAGGTTAGGTTAGGTTAGGTTAGGTTAGGTTAGGTTAGGTTAGGTTAGGTTAGGTTAGGTTAGGTTAGGTTAGGTTAGGTTAGGTTAGGTTAGGTTAACAACTTTTTGGGTAGTAGAAATTGTAGTAGCGCTCTGAGGTTTTTATTCCCCCTAGATTTCTATGGTTTTCATCTAAATGTAGAAGGTTACGGCAGCTTCGTTTAGTGGTTTTCGGAAAAAAAATTGAAAACACTTTTCGAAAATTGTCAATTTAGATGCAAATTATACGATAATTTGACTAGAAGGTCGTCAAAGTAGACACTTTTTTGAAAAAATTTTTGGAATCGAAATTTCTCCAGGGGGTTTTGGAAAAAGGGGAAGGGCCTTATCCCCTAAGGGAGACCCCCCCATCGGTCACCCCCTGGATTTATTCCAGATTTTTTCAATTAGTGGAAGTCTTGTTCCGAAATCGTCAAAGTTTCTAGAAAAACATTTTAAACCCGCGGAATTCGGCCAAATTCGTGGAAAATTGAAATTTGGGTTTGTTTACAAACTTCAAAGTGAAAAATCTAGAAACTTTGACAGATTAAGGGACTGTTTTTTAGGGTTCCTACGCTTAGTAGGACTCCTTAGAAATCGTGTAGGCTAGGTTTTAGGTTAATCTAGCTAGTAGTTTTGTAGTTTTAATTTTTTTCCCAAAAGTCGGCAAATCGGCAGATTTCGCCTGACTTTTTTCATTTTTTATTTCTCAAAAAATTGTTTTTTGGCTTTTTTGTTGTGCTGTTTTTGGAAATCCGTAGGCCGGTTCCGACCGCGCCGGCCGACGTATCTCCTTTTTTGAGGCGGTGTCGGGAAGTGGGGATCTAACTCTGGCAAAGTTGATCTAACCTAACCCGACTAGCTAAGTTGTGAATTTTGAAAAATTCTAAAATTTTGTATGAAAAATAGGACAGCTTAGGTGGACTTTTTTCGTACAAAATTTTTCTAAGTCTTTGTTTACATATTTTAAGTTGAAAAATTAGTAATTAGGTAAACTAAATTAACTAATCTTAAGGTTTTCAGGGGTGGTAGAACACCCCAAAATTAGTGTAGGGTACCTCTAGTATAGTGTTTTTAGATAGTTTTTAGGTTAGGAATTTTCTTGTTTGGGGTAACACCAGAAACCCCAGATACTGGCTACAAACCCCCAGAGGGTTCCAAAAAATCAGTTGGGCGCTCCTTCGCCCAACTGGTTATAGGAAATGTCCCTGGAGGGATTGGAGTTGGGTAGAGAGCCGAACTTGTCTGAGAGTGAGTCGGAATGCTCAGAATCTCCTCTCAAGACAGTTGTGGAGTCAGTTCCTGGAGTGCAGGAGATAGTGGAAGGATGCCGTGAGGAATGCCGGAAGCGTACCTTCGGTACAGCCGCTACTGGGTCGGACGAGGAAAGAGAGGAAAGGGAGAGGATGAAGAAGAAGGTCGCGATAAGGCCCGGTAGAGGGAGCAAGCGAGGGGGGAAGTCTGGCACCTCTACTGGTGTGGCTGCGGCCAAAAGAAGCGAGTTGTTGGACGGATCGGACGGAGAGGAGGATGTGGAGCTAGACATGGAGATATCTGCTCCTCAAAGCTCGGTCGCCGAGAAGTTCCTTAAGAACGACAAGGTGACCAAGCTCATGAAGGACAAGGACCTAGCGACCCTGAATCTCCAGATGAGGGAGAAGACCAAGGGGGAGTTGCTGGAGACTGCCCGCGATAACCTTCTGAAGGTGTACACAAACGCGGCCAAATCCAGCAACTTAAATGGAGTAGTCCAAAAAGACATCTACGCCGGGGTCAAAGCTGCACTTGCGTGCGTAAACTCTCTCAAAGAGATGTCGGCGCCCGAGGAGATTAAAAATCTCCGAGCGGAAAACGAGAGGTTACGCCGCAATGTGGAAGACTTGCGGGTAGAAATCCAGGCCATCAAGGAGAACCAGCAGGGGCAAAGGTCGACCCGGAGGGGCACGGACGTGCAAAAGCAGGTCCATAAGGAGGTGGCCATCTCCCTGGATGATAGGTTGGAGGCCTTCAAGGCCGATATGTTCAGGTCTCTGGGGGGCATGCTGAACAATCGCATCGACGAGCTAGCGAAGAAGCTTCCGCCCGAGCCCTCCATGAGGCCGCCGCTGGCTCACGACCTAAGAAGGGCAGAGGCCAGTTACGCCAGTGCAGCTGCTGGGCCCTCCAAGGCGCCGGTTCCGGCAAGGGTTGTGCAAAGGCGCGTGCCTGTGTGGGAGAATCCTCCGCCGCTGCCCCAAGGGGCGCCCAACACGAAGGTGACGCCTCCGGCACGATCGGCTTCCCCTGCTCTGGCTGCGGCGTCGAGCACGCCAGCGGTCGAATGGAGGGAGCAGCTATCCAAGAAGGCCCAAAAGAAGGCGAGGAAAGCTGCTGCTGCGGCTCCCCCGGCAACCAGGACGGGTGCCAATGCACCAAATGCGTCAGGTCCGAAGGGTTCTGTCCCAGCAAGGAATGAGGTCAAGCTTGTGCCCCCACGCTCGTCGGTCGTGACAATCACAATCAAGCCGGATGCCCTGGCCAATGGCGCCACATACGCGTCCGTCATGGAAAAGGCGATTGGCGCCATCAAGCTGCAGGAGTTCGGCTTGGAGGCGGTGAGAATGCGGAATACGGCGGCGGGCGGGCGCAAGCTCGAAATCCCAGGCACGACCAGCGGACCCAAAGCCGACGCGTTTGCGGCCAGACTACGGGAGGTACTCTCGGAGGAGGCAGACGTGGGCAGGCCGTATAAGAAGGCAGAACTACGCCTTGTTGGGCTTAATGACCCGGTCAACCCGGAACGAGTGATGGCGGCCCTTACGGAAAAGACCGGATTGACCCCGGACAAAATCTCGCTGGGGGAAATCAGAGTCGGGCCGTGGGGCTCCAACTCGATACTAGTCCGGCTCCCAGTCGCGCAAGCGAAAACCCTGGTGGACGAGGGTCGGATAGCCGTCGGATGGGCGTACGCGCAGGTAGTGGCACTGGAAAATCTCCCAGTGAGATGTTACAGGTGCTACGGAACGGGTCACACGAAATATACGTGTGACTCCAAGGTGGACCGTAACGCGCTGTGTTTCCGATGCAGCGCGCCAGGTCACCAAGCCGGCACCTGTACGAAGGAGAAGCCGTACTGCGTGGTGTGCGCAGAGGCGAAACTTCCGCACGAACACTACCTGGGTGGAAGAACTTGTAGGCCTCCAATTACGAAGCCGAGACTGGCCCCCTGGACAAGGGCCACCCCAACAGCGGCAGGGCAAAGTGCGCCCATGGATACAGCGGACACCGTAACGGGACCAAATGCCAGTACGACATAGGAAGATCCTCCAGGCGAACCTCAACAACGCCGCCAACGCCCAGGACCTAATGGTCCACCAGATGGCGGAGATCGGCGCTGATGTGGCCATTGCGGCGGAGCCCTATTGCATTCCAGCGAGGACAAATTGGATAGGGTCTACCGACGAGACAGTCGTCATCACTACTCCGGCCAACTCCATCTTGGCCCCAATTTCTCTGCGGGAGCGGGGCGTGGGATACGTAGCCGTTTCATGGGGGGAAATCGCACTCGTGGGGCTGTATTTCTCGCCAAACCGCAGCCGCAGAGATTTTGTTGAGTACGTCGGTAGGATCCAAGGCGTCGTTCGCAGGCTGGCTCCGCTGCAGATCATCGTGGCCGGCGATCTGAACGCCAAGTCTAGGTCCTGGGGCTGCCCTGTGACCACCAACAGGGGAGAGGTCGTGGAGGACTTCATTGTTGAGGCTGGCTTGGTTCTGTTAAACAGGGGGAATGTCAGCACATGCGTGAGGTGGCAGGGGGAGTCCATCGTAGACGTCTCGTTTGCGACCCCCTCCATAGCCTCGCGTATCACAAATTGGAAGGTGCTGGACCATGACACTTTGAGCGACCACCTGTATGTGTCGATCGAAGTGTCCGGCACCCCAATAGCTGACCTTACCCCCCGACAGGGAGTCCGTACAGCGCGTTTCAAGCGCTGGGCGCTGACGCACCTCAACAGGGAAGCCGCAACGGAAGCGGCGATGATGGAGGGCTGGCTGCCGCCACCACACGAAGGCATGGACGTTGACACTAGGGCCGTCAACTTCCGGAGATCGCTTACGAGGATCTGCGACGCCGCGATGCCCCGCGTCGGAGACCGTCCTCAACAGCGAGCCGTGTACTGGTGGTCGGCCGAGATAGCCAACCTCCGCGCCGCTTGTACGTATGCAAGACGGCTGTACCAGAGGTGCCGTCGGCGGCGACACACGCCGGAAGAAGAGGAGGAGCTTTACAGCCGCCTCAATCTAGCTCGATGGGAACTGAAGGTGGAGATTCTGCGGGCAAAGGCACAGGCATGGGAGGAGTTCCTGGCCGATTTGGATAGGGACCCGTGGGGGCGCCCCTACCGCTCAGTCCGGAATCGGATGCGGAACTCGGCGCCTCCCACCGAGTCGTTCCAGCCGGAGCTCCTGACCCGAATCGTGGAGGCCTTGTTCCCGAATCGGGTGTTTGAGGTGGCTCCCTTCGTTGCCCCGGAGCACGATGCGGAGGGGGACCCGCAGTCTATCCCGCGGGTCACGGACGAAGAGCTAGAAGTGGCTATTGACCGCCTTCGCCGTAAGAAAAAAGCGCCGGGTCCGGATGGGGTGCATGGCCGGGTTCTGGCCCTGGCCCTGGACCACATCGGACTGAGGCTTAAAGAGTTGCTGGACGCCTGTCTTGTGCAGGGAAGGTTCCCCCTCATTTGGAAAGAGGGGAGACTGTGTCTTCTGAGGAAGGAAGGACGCCAACCGGACTCTCCATCGGCTTTTCGCCCAATCGTCTTGCTCGACGAGGCGGGGAAGCTGTTTGAGAGGGTGATAGCGTCCCGCATCGTCGAGCATTTGGGCGGCGAGGGCCCAGACATAGAAACGTCTCAGTACGGCTTCCGTCGTGGGAAGTCTACTGTAGACGCAATTCTAGCACTTAGGAGAACAACAGAAGAGGCTGTTGCAAGAGGGGAAAGGGTGTTAGCGGTGTCCTTGGACATCGCTAATGCATTCAACACCCTTCCCTTCAGTGCCATCATAGAGTCCTTGAGGTTCCATAGAGTGCCCTGGTACATTCGGCGGGTGCTCTTGGACTACCTAAACAACAGGTCGGTGCTCTTTCTGGAGCCAGGGGGTGCGCAGATTCGTGCGCATAGCATGGTGTGCGGCGTTCCGCAGGGGTCGGTCCTCGGGCCACTCCTGTGGAATCTAGGATATAATTGGGTGCTGAGGGGGACATTACTTCCCAGAACCAGCATAATTTGCTATGCTGACGACACGTTAGTCACGGCAAGGGGCCGGAACTACGAGGAAGCGTCTCGCAGAGCGGCTGCGGCCGCAACATTGACTGTAACACGGATTCGGCTGTTGGGTTTGGAGGTGGCGCTGCCGAAAACCGAGGCCATCCTCTTCCATGGTCCTCGGGGCAGGCCCCCCAGTAATTCCCATGTTCGGGTGGACGGAGTCCCCATCAGGGTCGGGTCCCAGATCAAGTATTTGGGACTCACCCTGGACAGTCGGTGGACTTTTGAGGCCCATTTCGCCAAGCTCGCTCCGAGGGTGGTCGGAGCGGCTATGGCTTTGTCCAGGCTGTTGCCCAATGTGGGCGGACCCGGCGATAGCTGTCGCAGGCTATACGCCGGGATATTAAGGAGTATGGCACTGTACGGGGCCCCGGTTTGGTCGGACGCCCTATCTCGGAGAAACGTCGCCTGCCTGCGGAGACCGCAGAGGGTAGCGGCTATCCGAGCCATCCGGGGCTACAGGACAGTGTCATTTGCGGCCAGCACGGCCCTAGCGGGCATGCTGCCATGGGAGCTCGAGGCCAAGGTGTTAACCGAGGTCTACGAGCTCCGCGTGGAATGGAGGGCAAGAGGGGAGAGGCCCGCGCAAGCGGAAGTGGAGGGGGCAAGGCGCGAAGCCTACGACATGGCGGTGTGGCAGTGGGAGGAGATGCTGACAACCCCACAGGCCGGAGCCCGCACTGTCGAGGCGATTCGCCCAGTCCTCCAAAGGTGGATCGACAGACCCCATGGGGGGATGTCCTATCGCCTGACACAGATACTTACCGGGCACGGGTGCTTCGGTAAGTATCTGTACCGGATTGGAAGGGAGGAATCCCCAATTTGCCACCAATGTGGGGACGATGAAGACACCGCACAGCATACCCTCGAGGTGTGCAGTGCCTTCGCGTCACAGAGGCGTACGCTGGAGTTGTCGCTGGGTGCGAGGGGCACTCTGGCTCTGCCAGACGTAGTCGCCGCAATGGTGGAAGGGGAGAACAACTGGGCGGCGGTGGCGGGCTTCGCCGCGGAGTGCATAAGCCTCAAGGAGGAGGCTGAACGCGTCCGGGAGGAGTCCGCAAACGCCGCACCAATAAGGAGGAGACGAACAGGGAGGCGGCGACGGAGGTACGCCGACCTGTACCCACCTTAGGGTGACGCCGGGCCGTCCGGCGCAAGTCAGGTTCTGACCTGGCGCGCAGCGATGGCCCGATGACCTGCTAGCAGGGATAGGATTAGGTTAGTTAGGATTAAAGGTGTAGTGTTTGTTAACGTGTCGTAGGTTTAGGTATATATACACAAATGTGTATATTAAATTAAGAAGAATAGTGTATAAGTATGTGTATTAGTTTGTAGGGATTGGGGAGACTATGTCTCCACGAAGGCAAACAGAAGGTGCTTGTCAAAGCAAGTGCGTAGGAGGGGCATTGGCATGGGTATATAATCATACCACCCCAAATGCCCCGGGTCCGATGGACGACAAGTTGTGTTGTCCCTTGTAGTCGTGTGTCTTTGTGGAACCGATACGGTGACTCTACATGCAAGCGACGATGAACAAAAGGATGGCTGACTGGTGGATGTCTTCCTGATGTTCGGAGTGAGCATGGAAGGGTTCCGTACCGGTTGATTGTTTGTTTGTCTATAATTAGGCTAAATAGATGTAATTAGATATTAAATAGGTTGGTACCCTACGTAGGTTAAGGATTGTTGTGTCTGCATGCCCACAAGAGGGTGGGTGTGTTGTGTTCTGTCGTGCCGTGCGCGTAGTTGCCCGTGTGTTGGCGCGTAACCGCTTGCGGTTATAGGTTGGCACATGGGTGACGGGGTGGCTCTCGCGTGGTCAATTCCCCAGTGGATCAGGTCCCGTGACTGCCACTTCAGCCTTATGCTTCGGTTTGGTCCCCCAGGGGTTTAGTGAGTATTCCCCTCCGTCTCGCCCTCCCAGCCGGGACTTCTTCCTGGCAGCTGACTTGGAGCCTCTCTCCTTGTCAGTGGGTGTGGAAAGGCGGACGGGCGAGTCTCACATAATCGGGTGCCTCTTCAAGGTCCGGTAGTCGCAACGACTTCCCCTGGGTCAAAAAAAAAAAAAAAAAAAAAAAAAAAAAAAAAAAAAAAAAAAAAAAAAAAAGGTTAGGTTAGGTTAGGTTAGGTTAGGTTAGGTTAGGTTAGGTTAGGTTAGGTTAGGTTAGGTTAGGTTAGGTTAGGTTAGGTTAGGTTAGGTTAGGTTAGGTTAGGTTAGGTTAGGTTAGGTTAGGTTAGGTTAGGTTGGGGTGCGAGTCAGGTGACCTCCACGTTGGTGCACCCTGGGCAACGGTTGGTTCCAACAGTCTCCCGCTCCGGCGTGTAGTAGACGCTTGGACCCAGCCGGCTGACATCTGACTAGGCGGGGTCCCTTCTGGACCTTGCAGCTCCCATACGTGGCCCACTCTGGGTCGCATAACTCGCTTGCTCCTTCTGAGCAGCGAGAGGAGTTTTTGACGGCGTCCCTTCTGGGCGTCGTACCACAAAGACGGCCGCCTCTTAAAGGTTCTCAGGTCGCACGGGGGGGAAAGGGGGCACCGGTGAGAGCGGTGCAACCGGGGTTTACGCCAACCCCGAAGTCGTTATCTGCCCTCTTGCGGCAACGACCCCACCGTTGGCGCCGTGGGTACGCTGCGATTGGGCAGACCGGAGGCCAAACGGCCAAGAGAAGGAAAACTCAATAACACCCCGGAGAACACCGGTAAAAACCTGTCGGTACCTCCCGCCCCCGACAGTATGTAGGGCGCCCTCGGCGTGTGGACGACGCGTGGGTGACCTTTTTGGTCCAACGGGGAAGGGCAGCCCCTGAATTGCCATCGTTTGGAGGGGGATGACAACCCGCAAATTGTCAAACTTCATGATGAGCAGCAATAAAAACGTGTTACCCCAGGAGGGTACCCACCGACAGGTGGGAGAACCCCTCCCCGGGACTAGCAAGTCGGGCGATAAGTCGTCCGTCTCGTTGGCCCCGGGCAAGCCCCTCGTATCTGGGGGGGGCATTATTCTGCGTGTGGAGGCGAAGGAGAAGGAGGGCTTCACGGATTCGGACTCTGAGTCCGTAATCATGGGAAGCGTTAAAGGTGGGCGGAAGAGGCCACTTGACCCCTACTTGGACTCTGACGATCAGTCGGGGAACGAGTCAGTGGTGTCGTCGGCCTCGGCCAAGGTGTCGTCGGCGAGGAGAGGACGCTCAGTCGCCGCCTATGGCAAACGAGAGGAGAAGCGAGCCGATGGTCAGCGGGCCAGGAACGCCAAGGATGTCGCGAGGGATGGGCGAGAGGGGTTGTCCGAAGGACACCCGTCACCTCGCCCCGCCTCTGTTGACTCCTTTGGCGAACTTGTTGGGCTTACCAGCGAGGCGGCTCTTGAAATGGAGATCCCATTCGTCGCGGAACCGTCGGACCCCTTGACGGCCGACGAAATACAGGAGGTGGGCATCAGATGTGCACTGGCCGTGAAGAGGGTGGCCCAGACATCCGGACACCTTAAAGGCACGTGCCAGGGCACGCTGAACAATGCTGTTGCTGTGATCCGTCGATGCCTGTCCAACCTGGCATCCAGGACTTTGGACGATGAGTCCAAGCGGATTGAGGCGCAAAACCTGCGCCTCCAAGAGATAGTGGAGGGCTTGAGAGCGGAGGTCGCCTCATTGAGGAGTGAGGTTGGCCGAAACAGTGCGTCACCGCGCTGGGCACAGAGCCCTCAAGTCGCTGCTTCCGAACCCGGAAGAGACGACCCTCTGCTGGCTGCTATCGCCAACATGAGGGAAATGATGGAGGCGTCCACCATTGCGATGGGTGCACGGCTGGACCGCCTAGAGGCGAGATCGGTGGCCTCGGAGAGTGTCCGTCCGCCCTCTGTGGTTGAGAGCGAGAGGTTTGGGGACTTCCCTCCTCTCCCTACTCCTGCAAGGGTGACTGGGCGCAAACGTGTGTCTACCCCTCTACCCCGAGTGTCGCTCATTAGCGACCAGACGTCGGCTCCTAGAGCCCCGCTTTCCCAAGCGGGCACTAGTCGAGCGCAGCCGCCACTCCCGTCTGAGGCTTGGACGGAGGTGCCCCGTGGTGGGAGGAAACGGAAAGGCCAAAAGGCACTTCCCGTTGTGGCGAGTCCCTCCACTCGCCCGCCACAGACGACTCCGCCTTCGGCTTCAAAGCCGGATCGTGCAGCTGTGCCACCGGTTCATCCGGTAATGCAAGCAGCGCCAAAGAAAAGGAAGCGCAGGAGGGCTGGGTTGAGGCAGCCAAAGACCGCGGCTATCGTGGTTCAGCTGCGCCCAGAAGCGATCGCGATGGGGATGACGTATGCCCAGACCATCGCGAAAGCCAGGCAGGAGATCTCGCTCGCCGACCTCGGTATAGGGGAAGGCGTGAGATCCCGAACCGCCGCCACGGGAGCGCGGCTCATTGAGGTTCCGGGTGCCGGAAGCGGCCAAAAGGCCGATTTGCTCGCTCAACGGCTCGAGCAGGTGTTGTCGGAGGTGGCCACGATTGTCCGGCCTGAAAAGTGCGCGGATCTCCGCGTATCAGGGCTGGACATCGCAATCGCCGCCTCCGACGTCGCTGCAGCCGTTGCTGCGAAAGCTGAGTGCTCCGTTGAGAGCGTGAGGGTGGGCCAAATTAGAGCTGGCCCTGACAATGCGAGGTCCACCATTGTGCGCTGCCCCATACGAGCGGCCAAAGCGCTGGTGGTGACAGGCAAGCTGCTCCTGGGGTGGAGCACTGCCACAGTGGTTGCCCTTGAGCCCCGCCCAATGCGGTGTTTCCGCTGCATGGGCGTGGGCCATACAAGGCCGAGGTGCCCATCCGCCGTAGACCGCACCGGACTTTGCTTCCGGTGTGGTCAGCTAGGACACCAGGCGAGGGTCTGCACGCGCCAACCACGCTGTGCAGTTTGTGCCGAGGCCAACAGGCCATTCGGCCATTTGATGGGTGGCAGGGGATGTAGTCCCCCTGTCGTCAGGGCTCGTCCGGAGATGCCGGAGCCATGCCCTGATTCCCAGACTACCCCGAGCGAAGCCGCCCCGCCACTGGCGGAAGAGTCGGCAATGGAGACGGCAGAGGAGGTCCCAGCGCCTCGCTCCACGAGCCCTACGCCCGACTCCCCCAATGCCTCTGTTTCCAGAGGTACCGGGGACGAAGGTGCGAGGGAAAAGGAGGACCCGGGAACGAGTTCCGGCGCTTTGGCCCGGCTCAGGCCCAGGTCCAAGGATGGGCGCTTCATCGCCCCAAAACCGACGCGGGAGGGCCCCAAAGGGCCACGCTGATTGTGGGGCTTTACAACAGTCAGCAGTGGAACGCCCGACGGGGCGTGGCTGGTGGATGGCGCGGTCCACTATCACAACAGATCCCGCGTCAGCCACGTACCGGCGTGTCTGGTTTTCCCTGGGGTTTTTAGTGGGTCGGCCGAACAACATCTAAGGCCAACCCCACATACCCCCGCGGGTAGCCCCGACCCGCGGGATGATTCCGTAGGGAATTTTCCCCAGGGTAATAAAAAAAAAAAAAAAAAAAAAAAAAAAAAGGTTAGGTTAGGTTAGGTTAGGTTAGGTTAGGTTAGGTTAGGTTAGGTTAGGTTAGGTTAGGTTAGGTTAGGTTAGGTTAGGTTAGGTTAGGTTAGGTTAGGTTAGGTTAGGTTAGGTTAGGTTAGGTTAGGTTAGGTTAGGTTAGGTTAGGTTAGGTTAGGTTAGGTTAGGTTAGGTTAGGTTAGGTTAGGTTAGGTTAGGTTAGGTTAGGTTAGGTTAGGTTAGGTTAGGTTAGGTTAGGTTAGGTTAGGTTAGGTTAGGTTAGGTTAGGTTAGGTTAGGTTAGGTTAGGTTAGGTTAGGTTAGGTTAGGTTAGGTTAGGTTAGGTTAGGTTAGGTTAGGTTAGGTTAGGTTAGGTTAGGTTAGGTTAGGTTAGGTTAGGTTAGGTTAGGTTAGGTTAGGTTAGGTTAGGTTAGGTTAGGTTAGGTTAGGTTAGGTTAGGTTAGGTTAGGTTAGGTTAGGTTAGGTTAGGTTAGGTTAGGTTAGGTTAGGTTAGGTTAGGTTAGGTTAGGTTAGGTTAGGTTAGGTTAGGTTAGGTTAGGTTAGGTTAGGTTAGGTTAGGTTAGGTTAGGTTAGGTTAGGTTAGGTTAGGTTAGGTTAGGTTAGGTTAGGTTAGGTTAGGTTAGGTTAGGTTAGGTTAGGTTAGGTTAGGTTAGGTTAGGTTAGGTTAGGTTAGGTTAGGTTAGGTTAGGTTAGGTTAGGTTAGGTTAGGTTAGGTTAGGTTAGGTTAGGTTAGGTTAGGTTAGGTTAGGTTAGGTTAGGTTAGGTTAGGTTAGGTTAGGTTAGGTTAGGTTAGGTTAGGTTAGGTTAGGTTAGGTTAGGTTAGGTTAGGTTAGGTTAGGTTAGGTTAGGTTAGGTTAGGTTAGGTTAGGTTAGGTTAGGTTAGGTTAGGTTAGGTTAGGTTAGGTTAGGTTAGGTTAGGTTAGGTTAGGTTAGGTTAGGTTAGGTTAGGTTAGGTTAGGTTAGGTTAGGTTAGGTTAGGTTAGGTTAGGTTAGGTTAGGTTAGGTTAGGTTAGGTTAGGTTAGGTTAGGTTAGGTTAGGTTAGGTTAGGTTAGGTTAGGTTAGGTTAGGTTAGGTTAGGTTAGGTTAGGTTAGGTTAGGTTAGGTTAGGTTAGGTTAGGTTAGGTTAGGTTAGGTTAGGTTAGGTTAGGTTAGGTTAGGTTAGGTTAGGTTAGGTTAGGTTAGGTTAGGTTAGGTTAGGTTAGGTTAGGTTAGGTTAGGTTAGGTTAGGTTAGGTTAGGTTAGGTTAGGTTAGGTTAGGTTAGGTTAGGTTAGGTTAGGTTAGGTTAGGTTAGGTTAGGTTAGGTTAGGTTAGGTTAGGTTAGGTTAGGTTAGGTTAGGTTAGGTTAGGTTAGGTTAGGTTAGGTTAGGTTAGGTTAGGTTAGGTTAGGTTAGGTTAGGTTAGGTTAGGTTAGGTTAGGTTAGGTTAGGTTAGGTTAGGTTAGGTTAGGTTAGGTTAGGTTAGGTTAGGTTAGGTTAGGTTAGGTTAGGTTAGGTTAGGTTAGGTTAGGTTAGGTTAGGTTAGGTTAGGTTAGGTTAGGTTAGGTTAGGTTAGGTTAGGTTAGGTTAGGTTAGGTTAGGTTAGGTTAGGTTAGGTTAGGTTAGGTTAGGTTAGGTTAGGTTAGGTTAGGTTAGGTTAGGTTAGGTTAGGTTAGGTTAGGTTAGGTTAGGTTAGGTTAGGTTAGGTTAGGTTAGGTTAGGTTAGGTTAGGTTAGGTTAGGTTAGGTTAGGTTAGGTTAGGTTAGGTTAGGTTAGGTTAGGTTAGGTTAGGTTAGGTTAGGTTAGGTTAGGTTAGGTTAGGTTAGGTTAGGTTAGGTTAGGTTAGGTTAGGTTAGGTTAGGTTAGGTTAGGTTAGGTTAGGTTAGGTTAGGTTAGGTTAGGTTAGGTTAGGTTAGGTTAGGTTAGGTTAGGTTAGGTTAGGTTAGGTTAGGTTAGGTTAGGTTAGGTTAGGTTAGGTTAGGTTAGGTTAGGTTAGGTTAGGTTAGGTTAGGTTAGGTTAGGTTAGGTTAGGTTAGGTTAGGTTAGGTTAGGTTAGGTTAGGTTAGGTTTTTTTTTTTTTTTTTTTTTTGTTTACCCAGGGGAAAACCTGATCAAACGGGTTTAATCGGGGATGGCCGAAGCCGACCCGATAAAAACCCCTGGGGTGGTTACCTCCCACAGACTTAAGATCCGTGCCCTTTTTCAAATTGATTATTGTTTATAAATCTCTTACACTTATTTTCCTTACATCTAGACACCCTTTTAACATTTTAGGGTGTTTTATTCGTCACTTTGGAAGGAAGGACTTCTCCTTACAATGTGGCGAATAAAATTATACTAACTTAATGTCTAATTTCTCTTACTCTCTTTTGTGTTCTATGTTATATTTACTTATATTTACTTATTGCTACTCTTAATTGCTACACGTATTCCATACTGTTGCCTTTCCAACATTTCGGCATTTACACATATTACAGCGTGGTCAAGCTTAACGTTTTCTTTAATAATTATTACATTACTACATTAGTACTTGAAAGGGGCTTCTTTCCATTTTTTTTTTTTTTTTTTTTTTTTTTTTTTTTTTTTTTTTTTTTTTTTTTTTTTTATATATATAATTACAGCCACAGTCAATGTCATGTTTAGTACCAAGACACAAAAACATCAATACTTATGTTGTAATTTGCCGTGTCCCTTCAAACCCCACCCCTTTTTTTTTTTTTTTTTTTTTTTCCCGCAAATCAAAGCTAAGAGCAAACAAGGCAATTGGATAATGGGTTACTGTGAATAGTTGTTATCTGTCACCACCATCGCCACCATCGCCGTCACACTCCTGCGGCCCCAGGTCGCGCACCATTCCTGAGCCTGCTACCAGCTCTAATCGACTAATTAGAGCCTGCAGGTTCTCCTTCTTATCCTCATATAGGATCACTCTGTGGTGCACCGAGGCCCTCACTCCAGCCTGGCGATCGGTGTCTGTCGCCCTCTCGTGGCTCACCACCATGGCGTCGACGCTTATTTTTCTCGGCGACATCGTTGCATCAGTGGCTGCCAAGTTAGCTAGTGTCTCTAGGAGGGTACCGGCCTTGCTGAAGTGGGTCTGGGGGTCACCTCCTGCGCCCTCAATGAGGAGCACAACTTTGTTGCGCTTCCTCACGAGGCGCAGGTCGATCCCCTCCACCGTTGCTCGCTGCAGTTCTCCATACACCCTCCTTCGCATGGTAGTTTTTGTGTTGCTTCCGTTCAAGAGAGCCCCCAGGCCGGGCGAAATCGCCACGTTGGTTTTTGCCCTGTCCATACAGTACGCGATGCCCAATCTCTCACAGTTACGTTGCATAAACAAGGACACGTTTCTTGTTTCCAGGCCCGGTTCTCCTTTTTCTCCGTGTTCAAGAAGTAAACTCCTCAAACCCATCCGGTGCGAAATTTGTGTAAGTGTGCGTGTATGATGTGTGTGCGGTTGTGTATCCGGTGTGTGTCGCGGGGTGCGCGCATCCAGCTGTGGCCGCTCAGATGTCGACGCCGCGTGCACTGTCGTTTGCGGCTGATCTGGCGGCTGTTGCGGCTGATGCCTCTTTGCCGCCACTCTGAAGCAAGTTTCGGCAAACGCCAAGAGTTTGGCGCTTACCCTCTTGTCGTTGATTAAGCCGCTCAACGCTTGCTTTTCCAGGCGGCAGTCGAGGGCTTGCTCCAGATCAAATCTAGCGGGCGCGAACCTAGGACACTCCAGGAGGACGTGCCATACGGATTCTACAGCATCCGGATCGCACTCGCACTCGGCTCTGTCCGTGAGCTTAAAGCGGTGCAGGTACTCCGCTATACCCCCGTGTCCCGTCAAGGCCTGGATTTGGACCGGTGTCGGTTTCAAAGCTCTGACCGCCCGAAATGCTAACTTAACATCCGGGAGGAAGACCCCTGTTACCGAACCGGTAGTGGAGGATTCGTACCTGGCTTGCCAGGTGTAGATCGACTCCTCCCTAATCTTGCGCTTGACGTATGACACGGGTATGCTGGAGTATTCCGCATCAGCTCCCGGGTCCAGGGCCGCCTCCTTTGCCAACTCGTCCGCCCGCTCGTTCCCCTCTGTGCCGATGTGAGCCCTGATCCAGTGCATTTCTACGTCAGCGCCGTTCGCCTTGAGAGTATCTATGCACTCCTTGATCTGCTTTGCCATAGGGTGGGTTGAGAAGGGGTTACTGAGCAAGTCCAGAGACGAGCGTGAATCGCTCTTTATCCGGACCTTGCACAGTCCGCTCTCCCCCACCATCTGGACAGCCCTAAGGAGCGCATAGAGCAGGAGCGCATAGAGCTCGGCCTGAAACACCGTGCATGAGGCGGCAAGTTTAAATTTGGCAAACTTTGCCTCCTTTCCATTCTCCCACCAGGTGAGTGCCGCACCGACTTTGCCCTTAATTTTGCTTCCATCGGTGTATATTGTTGGGCACGCCTGGTGTGGATCGCGGTCAGGTAGTTCAGTCTGCGCAAGGTAACTAATTGAGGTTAACCTCGAGGGGTGAGGGGCCGCCAGGTAGTGCACTCTGCCCTCCAGTTCGCCACCTGGAGGAAGATAGTCTGCACTGTGTCCCTTCTTCGCCAGGTATAAGTTCGCGGACTCGGCGATCCTAAGGCTGAGCGGCAGAAGGCCCGACAACGCCAACGCCGACGTCAGGGAGACCGTCCTATATGCTCTGCAGATCTTCTGTGCGAACCCCCGCTGCAATGCATCGAGCCGCTTACGGTTCATTTGCAATTCCGCTGCAGGGGCCCATACGCTTGCCGCATACAGGACTATCGGCTCTATAACTGCCACATATATGGTCCTGATTATCTCGCCACTGATCCCCCATTTGACCTTGGCCGCGCACGCCAGTCCCTTATATATGCCAATCGCCTTTTGACACGTGGTGGCAATATGCTGCCTGAACGTGAGTCCCCTATCGATGGTTAAGCCCAATATCTTAACTTCGTCAACCAGGTTAAGTGTGACGCCGGCCATGGTCAGGTTTGGTTCGGCATATTTCAGCTTTCTTGTCAGCAGCATTACATTGGTTTTATGTGCTGCGAATTTCAGCTTATTATGCCTGCCCCATTCCGTGACCATGTCCAGCGCTGCGTTGACTTTGGGCTCCATCGTCCGGGTCTCCCGTCCAGCAAACACCATCACCACGTCATCGGCGAAGGCCTGGCAATATACTCCCTCGGACTGCAATGCGTGAAGAAGCGGGTCCAGGATCAGGTTCCAGAAAGTGGGGCCTGCTACGGATCCTTGGACGCACCCCTTGGTGGTGTGCCTGATGCTAGTGGCTCTTGCATAGTTGACCTGCACTTGCCTATCTTCCAGGTACGAACACACAGTAGCATACAGGTTTTTGGGGCATCCCACCTCCACAAGCCGGGTCCTCAGGGCCGGCCACCATGCGTTATCAAAGGCGCCCTCTATGTCAAGAGACACCAAGACAACGATGTATTTCTCCTGAACTTTCGTCCTCAGGTGAGTGACGAGGTCGTAGAGGGCATCCTCTGTGCCGCGCTGGGGCATGAAGCCATACTGTTTTGTGTTGAGGTGCGGGAAGATGTGCCATTGTAACCTGGCTACCAGCATCTTTTCCACCACCTTGCCCAACACAGACAGCAGGCCTATTGGTCTGTAAGACTTTGGGTGGGTGTAGTCATCCTTCGACGGCTTCCTGAGGATGACTACATGGGCCGACTTCCACTGCTTTGGGAAGTATGCGAGGGCTAAGCATCTGTTGGCGATGGCCAAGAAAAGTGCAATATTAGCAGTTATAGCCTCTGCACATATGTCGGAGGTCAACCCGTCCGCACCCGGAGCTTTTTTGGGGTTCATGGACCACAGAACCCCGTGAAGCTCCGTGTCGGTGAAAGGCGGGTCGTTCCCCGACAGTCCCTCCATCGTCAGCCCACCATCCTCAATCCGCTCCCGGACTTGGGTGTGGCACGGAAGGTCGGTATCCACAGAGTCCTCCGGATAAAAGGTGCTGGCAAGAAGACTCGCCGAGTCCTCTGGGCCCAGCGTCTCACCGTTCGCGCCCCTTAGCAACGAATCCTCATGCCTGCTACCTGCCCTCCGGATGACCCTGTATATACCGTCCCACATGCTTTCCCTGTCCTGTTGTGTACAAAATTGCCTCCAGCTGGCCTCCTGAGACAGCTTAGCTGTTTCTGCATATTTTCGCTTGGCCTCTGTGTATTCGTCGATAACGAGCTGCCTTCGGTGTGGTGCCGCATTTCGGATTCTCCTCTTCTTTCTCGCGATTTCACGCTTGAGATCGTCGAGGAGATCCGACCACCAGGGCGGCCTTGCTTTCCCTCTCCACTTCCCTATCTTGGGGATGGCTAGCTCGCATGCCGTGTGGATCGACGCGACATACCTATCTACCGCGCCTTCCAGGTCATCTGGGGTCGTCAGCTTCCCTACCTCGTCAGCCGTCAAGCCCGCCGAGTCCAGAGCAGTACCAAGGGCAGACCTGAACTCGGACCACTTCGCCTTCCTTGTGTTATATCTCCTTGTGGTCGAACTCTGCAAGGATGTTAAAGCCTGCCCTGTGTGCAGATTAAAAAGGATGGCGTTGTGGTCCGAGGTGATCAGTTCCCTGTCCACTCTCCACTCCTGAACCTTGCCCAACAGCGATTCGCTGCAGGCAGTGACGTCCACCGTGCTGGAGCACAGCCTACCCTGTCTGTAGACCTCGAAAGTTGGGACTGTCCCGGAGTTCAGGACATGCAGGCCTTCCTCGCTCAGAAAATCACCATAGGTCATTCCGCGGTCATCGTCAGCGATGCTGCCCCACCACTGGCTCCACGCATTCACGTCACCTGCCAGTATTATATTATTGGTGTGCAGTTTATGTATTGCGTGTTTTGTCACCTGGATGTCTCGCACTATATCGGCATCCCCCTCGAAGTAGACCGAAATCACTCCAATCCTCAGAGTTCCAGCCCTGATCAATGCCGCCGCCTCGTTTTCGGTTACCAGCTGTGGGTCATGAATGACCTCCAGCTGGTCCCCGAAGACGAGTATCGCAGCTTTCACCGGCTTGGTCCTATTGAGGGAGCATTGCACTATGTTCACCCCCGCTTGCTGTTTTATAAACCCGGTTCTTCCTACGTAGGGCTCCTGCACAATGGCCACATGGTATCCTTTCTGTTTGGCTGTTTGCAGGAGCTCCGTCGTGGCCAACTCTGATCGCTGCAAGTTTGCTTGGATGAACTTCAGTGTGCCCTTTTCGGTCCGTTGCGAGGAGGAGCGTGCCGTAGTCTCCGGGACAACCTTAGCAATACGCCACTCTTGAGCGCGCTATGGCGTCCCATTTGCGTCTCTCCTCGCACTCCGCGCTAAAAGCTATGTGATGCGTGCTATCCTCCTCGCGCTTGGCCCTGATGCAATTTCTGCAGACTGGCAGGGTTCCCTGCTTCCTGCTCGGGCACTCGTCCCAGGAATGGGGCTCTCCGCAATAGCTGCAGAGGTCCGCGCTCTCTCGGCACACAACTCTGGTGTGGCCAAATCCAAGACACTTGATGCATTGCACCAAGGGAGACTGGTCCAGCACTGCGCACCTCTGCAGCCCGATGTAAATCCTGCCTGCCTGCACAAACCGCCTGTGTATTTCCGGGGATACTTCGAGAACCGCATGACACTCTAGGATGTTTCGCGCCTTTTTCCTATACTTGGCCCTCATCGTTTGTAGTGAGGGTTCCAGCCCCTCCAGCAGGTGTCTGTTCTGCCTCCTTATTGCCGTGATGACTTCCTCGTCTTTGTGGTAGGCAAGGAGGTCTTTAATTTTAATTAAAGGGTTGTTATGGCGTGCGACTTCTACCTTGAGGTCCTCATTAGTGCCCATCATCTCCTTAATATGGTCTAGATCTTCCCTGGTGCGGCACGTTACCAAGACCTTACTGTTACGGGCCTTACGCACCCTATCGACATTTGCCTCCGTCTTCTTCGACTCCAGCGTCGTTCTTATCGCTTCAATTACTTTATCACCGGTGTTTTTAGGATCAAGCGGTGTGAAAATAAGCGTATGTTTGGGAGTGGGCAGAGGTGGAGACGCCGGTACGTGCTTATGAGGCTGTGGTTGCGGTCTGGCTGCCGCCACGCCCGCGTACGACCTCCGAGAGGACCTCGGCGCTGCTCCCGGATCGGCTTGCTCGAGTTCGGACTCTAGAGTCATTACCATGGGCGGCGTTCGTTCTCTTGCTTGTCGCATCGTCCTGAGCTCCGAGGAGACAGCCTCCAGCCTCTCCGAGATCGGTAGCAGGTGCTCGGCCAAGACCTGTTCAGTGTCTTGTTTGATGTGTTGATGAGGGGGTGGTTGTTCACTCCTTCCCGCCAGAGTCTCCTCTATGCGTTGTATCGAGCGAACAACCTCCCCCATGGTGTTTGTAATGGCGGCCTGGGCCTCGTCACTGGTGTTCAGAGCAGCAGTCTGTGTCGAGTCTTGACAGGACCTTGGCTCGAACGACTCCAGTTTGGCCATAAGAACCTGACTGGTCTCGTCCGCCGTGCTTATCTGGCGCTCTAAGCAGCGCCTCAGTTCGTCCAGCTGCCTGGATACGCTTCCCTGAACGCTTATCAGCACCTGCTGCTCCGCCTTGACCTCTTCCAGGTCTCGCTCGCTCTTGATGTTCGCGATGGCTTCACCGAGAAGGGCCATGCGGGAAGCCTGGTCATTCACTGCTTTGTGAACGCTCGCGATAGTTCTGTAAGGCTCCCGGGTCTCAAACTCGAGCCAAGCCCTCACCGCCTTTGCCTCATCCAGACTGCCCTTTATCTCGCTACGAGCCTCTGTGAACTCCTGCAGGAGCCTCTTGTGCACTTCCTTAATTTCCTTGGAGTGCGCCCTCTCTACTCGCACCAGTTCCTGCGCGTGCCTCACCTTTTCGTGTTCCAAATTGAACTTGTGTCTCGACCGGGAATCGGACAGGCCCAGCACTGTCTCATACAGAGTCTGAATGGACTCGATTACCTCCTGCTTCAGCTCCCTCTTCATATTATTGCACCGTTCCAGAGCATCCTTGGCACAGTGGTATTTTTCTGTGGCCAGCTTTGTCGCCATGTCCATCTCGACACCCTTCCTGTGCACTGTAGAGTGCAGGATGCTCTGTCTACGCGATGATTGGGAGGATTGTGAAAAAGCGTTGCTGGAGGCAACCGAGGCGTCATCTTCCGAATCGATCTGTATAGGTGGGCTCTCCGCTTGCTCCCAGTCCAGAACTTTCTGGACAGAGGTGGTTGTGTCCAGGGGTTGCATCTCCTGTTCCGTGTGTGGTCTGTCTTCATCCAGCTCTTGGGTTCTCGGCAACGCCGCCTTCTTGGTCAGAACCTTTTCCCGCAGAGACTTTGACGGTTTGTTCGTCGGCCCCGGGCGCGAGCCCGAGCGCGACGACGACTGCGACGATGACGAGGACATCTTTTTTTTTTTTTTTTTTTTTTTTTTTTTTTTTATTATTAGTCAGGTAATGATCAAATAACGATTTATATTATGTTACTTCGTAAGACAGCAAAAGAAAAAAATCACGAAAAGTTAAAAACCAACAAAATACAGGTAAAACGCACAAAAACAAAATGGCCGCCAAAACGGTCGGTCCAATTAACATACAATGTGTTGGGGTAGTGTTCCCCTCCGGTAGTCCCTCAACCCGGTACCAGTCACGAGTCTCTACGACCAGTATCTCCAGAGCTAGCCCAATGGTAAAAAGTAGGGTTCCAAGGGTAACTAGGTAAATATAACTTAAAACTAATGCAAAAACGCAATTGAAATAAAATAGTATAAAAACTGTGATTTAGCAATTCAAATTAGAATAAAATTAAATTAAATTAAAATAAAATAAAACAAAATAAAATTAGATTAAAATAAAAGCAATTCAATAATTAAATAAAACCTAAACTAAATCACAGTATTCCTTAACCTAGACCTGACCTCAAAAGAGGTTCAGGTGTCAAAAAATTTATATATAAAAATGTAGATAAAAAACTTGATTTTAATTTTCCTCGGCTCTATGTGCTCTATGTAGAGTCGCTTTAATTTTCCAGATGTAGAGCGCTACTCTCCGGTCCTGACAGCACCAATTTGGAGCCGATCGGGCCAGGGAGTCCGGAGATATAGGTGAGTACCAGTTGGGGTGGAAATTAGGGGTTGGGGGTGGTGGGGTTTTGGGGTAGATGGGTAGGGTTGGATGTGGGTACCAAAAGTTTTCAAGGAAGCACCGCTATAAGTACTGTGCTTCCTGAGCTATGGAACTTTTGGTTTTTTAGGGGGGATTTGGGTGGGTTTGGGAGGGTTGGGTTATGACAGGGTGGGGTAGGGAGGGTTACCACAAAAACTTTTCGCCAAGGAAGTACACCCGTAAAAGGTATACTTTCTTAGCAATTAAGGTTTTTGTGGGTTAGGTGAATAGGGGTAGGTTTCGGGGGGTGGGTTTTTATTAAGGATTTGGGTAGGGTGGGTGACGATAAACACTTCTCGCCAAGGAAGCGCACCCGTAAAAGGTGTACTTACTCGGCGATAAGCGTTTTCGTTTGGGCTATTTTAGGGGTTGGGGGTAGGGGGGTGATTTGGGGGGGGATGGGTAGGAAAGTAAAAGATTCCCCGGTCCGGCGCGTAAGGCACCACTGGGAGCCAAATTTCGGTCCTTTTTGCTCTATCTCCTATAGTTTAGGAGATAGAGCGAAGACAAGAAATTGGCTCACCCGGGAAGAACCTTGTACTTTTTTTGGGAAAATGGAGGGGTGTTTTTTTGGTGGGGATGGATAGGGTCTGTGATGAGGAAGGATTTCTCCAAAGGGACTACTAACGGCAAATATGGGGAAATAGGAGAAATCGGGGATTTATTGGATTTTTCAAAATTTTAAAAAATTGGGATTGGGGGTAGGGGGTTGAAAGTTGGGGGAAGGGGTAATAGGGGTGGAAACGCCGCCTTACAGGCCAAACTTTTCTCCGTTTTGCTCTATCTTTTATAGTTTAAAAGATAGGGCAAAAAAGAGATTAGTATGGGCTTCGGGCAACGGGGAATGGGAGGGATGATCCTGGGACCTTTGGGTGGGAAAAAAGGGGGTGATTTTATGATGGGATCGGGTGGGGTGTGTGATTCTGAGGGATTCGTTGGAAGAAACTATACCTGCCAAATGTATAGTTTCTTAGAATTTTGAAATTAAAAATCCAAAAGTTTTGAAATTTAGAAATTTGGAATTAGGGGTAGGGGGATGAAATGTGGGGGGATGGGTTCAGGAAGGCTCGGTTTGACTTCGGTGTCCTATGGACACCTTAAAGCCAAATTTGGCGTCCTTTTTGCTCTATCTCCTATAGTTTAGGAGATAGGGCAAAAGCGACGGGGAATGAACCTGGGACTCTGGAAAGCGGGTGGGATTTTTTGATGGGGATGGGTAGGGTGGGTGATGGGGATGATTTTCTCTCAGGGATGTGTATATGTGGGATGAGTGGAAATGGGAGAAAAACGAGGATTAAGGTGGAGGGGATGGTAAGGATGCAAATTTGGGGTGGGTTTTTTTGGGATTTTTGGGATGAGGGTGAGTGTAGGGAGTGGAGACAACCGGTACGTTAAATTTTGAAAAAGTATAATTTTGAGTTTTTATTTTCGAAAATTTTTTAAAAGCCAAAATTTCTCCACTAGGTTTTTAGGGGCGCTCCAACCCTTATCCCAAAATTTGGGCAAAAACTGGGCTACGGTTCCCGAGTTATGGGCCTCCAAAGATGTAACGTAATTGTAAATATTCACCGAATATTTAAGTTGTCTTATAAGCGCGCGACCTTGAGTGCCTTGCCGATTTCACCAAAAGTGACGGATTTCGGCTTTTGGGGTCGCGCGACTTATATGCCTTTCGGGGGCCCGCGCTCGGAAACTATTGCCCTTTTAGGGTTTCTGCAACTACTATTTTGTAGCCAGTGAAATTTGGCACAAATCTATATAAAAATTTTAATTTTTAAAACTATTCTAAATGGTAAAAATGACTAGATTAAAACGGCAATAAAATTTTTGAAACACAAAAGCCGAGGAAATTTAGGGGTGGGTTTCACCCTTATCAAAATAAACTTAATAGCTATATAGAGCGAGTTAAAGTTGGTGTTATTGCACTTTTGTAATCCTTATTTACTTAATATATGATTTTTAAAATCTAAATAATACTTTGTATAATTTTTTCCAAAAATTTTACAACTTTAGAGCCCTGTATCTTGAAGACGGATAGGGTCTCAACAATTTTGGCTCCGTGGCAAGTCGTTTCGGAGTACCTGCTTTAAGATGCAATTTTAAAATTTTAAAAAAGTCAAAAAACAAAAAAGTGCGATTTCAACTTTCGTAATATTCTACCAACTATTATGCGGGCGGTCGATTCCCCCTGCTCCGCTTTGGGAGGGTGGCGCTTGGGAATCCAGGCACCAACCCTCATATACTTATAACTAAACTAAAGGGGACGAGCTGGGCTTTCTGGTGATATAAAATACGGAATTTATAATTTATATATTCATATAAATTATTACCTTTAAAAAACAAAAACTTTTTTACTCAGCTACAAAACCAGCTGGTTTGCGCTGTATATACTAAATTTTACTGAAATACTACTTTTACCAGATAGCCCACCTAGTTTTCCCTATGTACAGGGAATTCCAGCTTTAGGCTATGTGAAAATAAGGATTTATTCCAATTTCACTAACGGTGGCTGCGGTTTCCGCTGCGCACCGCCGGCCCGGAAAGTGGAATAAATTAAAAACTAAACAATTAAAAATTTCTAAAACTTTACAAAAATGCGACCAGATAAATGTGCTTGCTAGATGAGATTTTTACGGAATTTATAAAAAGCAGGAATTCCTTCTACAGGCAATTTCCTTACGGGATTTTGCCGTGTAAAAACTTAAAATCTACGGACCTTTGTAGCTCCGCTCCTGGTGCTGGGAATTTGGATCTGGAAACTGGGTCGGGCTCGCCTCGACGTCCTCTTCGCCGCTGACCTGGTTCCTGGAGTCCCGGGGCAAGTTTTGGGAAGACTCGGAATTTCCGAGTCTTCAGTAAATCCTCTGTAGGTGCTCCGGGTTTGGAGGAAAAATTCCCAGATTTTGGGAGCACGTGGATGGTGCTCTCCCGCTCCTCGCCACAGTCTCGGTTACACAACTTTTCGCTGATAATTCCGAGAAAAACGCACTTTAACTTTGTATGGGAGTGTAAAATCCCGTTTTCGTCACTTTTCCCGCACAACTTTCACTTTAGGTACCAAGTGTGGTATATTGACGTGACGGGCTCGTTACGCCGCGTCGTTTGGTACCACTAACGATGAATTTGCACACAAAAAACTTTGAACTTTCGTAACTCGGTTGCGGAGCGGTTAAAAATCGTGGCGTTCGGGCCAAGAGCGCGCGGAGCATTGGTTGGTTAGGTTAGGTTAGGTTAGGTTAGGTTAGGTTAGGTTAGGTTAGGTTAGGTTAGGTTAGGTTAGGTTAGGTTAGGTTAGGTTAGGTTAGGTTAGGTTAGGTTAGGTTAGGTTAGGTTAGGTTAGGTTAGGTTAGGTTAGGTTAGGTTAGGTTAGGTTAGGTTAGGTTAGGTTAGGTTAGGTTAGGTTAGGTTAGGTTAGGTTAGGTTAGGTTAGGTTAGGTTAGGTTAGGTTAGGTTAGGTTAGGTTAGGTTAGGTTAGGTTAGGTTAGGTTAGGTTAGGTTAGGTTAGGTTAGGTTAGGTTAGGTTAGGTTAGGTTAGGTTAGGTTAGGTTAGGTTAGGTTAGGTTAGGTTAGGTTAGGTTAGGTTAGGTTAGGTTAGGTTAGGTTAGGTTAGGTTAGGTTAGGTTAGGTTAGGTTAGGTTAGGTTAGGTTAGGTTAGGTTAGGTTAGGTTAGGTTAGGTTAGGTTAGGTTAGGTTAGGTTAGGTTAGGTTAGGTTAGGTTAGGTTAGGTTAGGTTAGGTTAGGTTAGGTTAGGTTAGGTTAGGTTAGGTTAGGTTAGGTTAGGTTAGGTTAGGTTAGGTTAGGTTAGGTTAGGTTAGGTTAGGTTAGGTTAGGTTAGGTTAGGTTAGGTTAGGTTAGGTTAGGTTAGGTTAGGTTAGGTTAGGTTAGGTTAGGTTAGGTTAGGTTAGGTTAGGTTAGGTTAGGTTAGGTTAGGTTAGGTTAGGTTAGGTTAGGTTAGGTTAGGTTAGGTTAGGTTAGGTTAGGTTAGGTTAGGTTAGGTTAGGTTAGGTTAGGTTAGGTTAGGTTAGGTTAGGTTAGGTTAGGTTAGGTTAGGTTAGGTTAGGTTAGGTTAGGTTAGGTTAGGTTAGGTTAGGTTAGGTTAGGTTAGGTTAGGTTAGGTTAGGTTAGGTTAGGTTAGGTTAGGTTAGGTTAGGTTAGGTTAGGTTAGGTTAGGTTAGGTTAGGTTAGGTTAGGTTAGGTTAGGTTAGGTTAGGTTAGGTTAGGTTAGGTTAGGTTAGGTTAGGTTAGGTTAGGTTAGGTTAGGTTAGGTTAGGTTAGGTTAGGTTAGGTTAGGTTAGGTTAGGTTAGGTTAGGTTAGGTTAGGTTAGGTTAGGTTAGGTTAGGTTAGGTTAGGTTAGGTTAGGTTAGGTTAGGTTAGGTTAGGTTAGGTTAGGTTAGGTTAGGTTAGGTTAGGTTAGGTTAGGTTAGGTTAGGTTAGGTTAGGTTAGGTTAGGTTAGGTTAGGTTAGGTTAGGTTAGGTTAGGTTAGGTTAGGTTAGGTTAGGTTAGGTTAGGTTAGGTTAGGTTAGGTTAGGTTAGGTTAGGTTAGGTTAGGTTAGGTTAGGTTAGGTTAGGTTAGGTTAGGTTAGGTTAGGTTAGGTTAGGTTAGGTTAGGTTAGGTTAGGTTAGGTTAGGTTAGGTTAGGTTAGGTTAGGTTAGGTTAGGTTAGGTTAGGTTAGGTTAGGTTAGGTTAGGTTAGGTTAGGTTAGGTTAGGTTAGGTTAGGTTAGGTTAGGTTAGGTTAGGTTAGGTTAGGTTAGGTTAGGTTAGGTTAGGTTAGGTTAGGTTAGGTTAGGTTAGGTTAGGTTAGGTTAGGTTAGGTTAGGTTAGGTTAGGTTAGGTTAGGTTAGGTTAGGTTAGGTTAGGTTAGGTTAGGTTAGGTTAGGTTAGGTTAGGTTAGGTTAGGTTAGGTTAGGTTAGGTTAGGTTAGGTTAGGTTAGGTTAGGTTAGGTTAGGTTAGGTTAGGTTAGGTTAGGTTAGGTTAGGTTAGGTTAGGTTAGGTTAGGTTAGGTTAGGTTAGGTTAGGTTAGGTTAGGTTAGGTTAGGTTAGGTTAGGTTAGGTTAGGTTAGGTTAGGTTAGGTTAGGTTAGGTTAGGTTAGGTTAGGTTAGGTTAGGTTAGGTTAGGTTAGGTTAGGTTAGGTTAGGTTAGGTTAGGTTAGGTTAGGTTAGGTTAGGTTAGGTTAGGTTAGGTTAGGTTAGGTTAGGTTAGGTTAGGTTAGGTTAGGTTAGGTTAGGTTAGGTTAGGTTAGGTTAGGTTAGGTTAGGTTAGGTTAGGTTAGGTTAGGTTAGGTTAGGTTAGGTTAGGTTAGGTTAGGTTAGGTTAGGTTAGGTTAGGTTAGGTTAGGTTAGGTTAGGTTAGGTTAGGTTAGGTTAGGTTAGGTTAGGTTAGGTTAGGTTAGGTTAGGTTAGGTTAGGTTAGGTTAGGTTAGGTTAGGTTAGGTTAGGTTAGGTTAGGTTAGGTTAGGTTAGGTTAGGTTAGGTTAGGTTAGGTTAGGTTAGGTTAGGTTAGGTTAGGTTAGGTTAGGTTAGGTTAGGTTAGGTTAGGTTAGGTTAGGTTAACAACTTTTTGGGTAGTAGGAATGGTAGTATCGGTCTGAGGATTTTACTCCCCCTTAATTTTGTTAGCTTTCACCTTTATGTTGAAGGTGACGGCCATCTTTTTTGGTAGTTTTGGTGGAAAAAATTTTTTTCATTTTTGTAAATTGTCGAAACTTAGCAAATTTGTACTGGTTCGCGACACGAAAGTCGTCGAAGTAGGCAAATTTTTTGAGGTAATTTTTAATTGGTTTTTTTGGCTCGGCGTTTGTGGACAGCGGAAGATACTTTTAGCCACAAGGGAGACAACTCCATCCGTCACCCCCTGGAATTATTTCAGATTTTTCCAGTTGCTGGAAGTGTCTTCTGTAAGCCACGGAAGTCGCTGAAAAAACCTTTTAAACTCGCCCAATTCGTGCAGTTTCTTAGTGTTAGTTTTTTGGTTTGTTTACATTTTTTAGTCTTAATTATCTCGTAAGTTTTTTATGTAAGGGTTGTGGTTTTTAGTCTCGCTAGGGTATAAGGGTTCTTTAGAAATAGTGTAGGCTAGGTTTTGGTTTTGGTTATTTTATAGTTTAGTAGTTATAATTTTTTCCAAAAAGGGCGTTTTTGGCAAAAATTCTCCGTTTTTTGTTAGTTTTTAATTTTTAGGTAATTGGTTTTTGGGTTTTTTCTTTTTTGGTTTTTGGTAGTAGATAGGCCGTTAGCTAGGGCTTCGGACCATATTTTTGTTTTTTGTCTCTGGGTTTGGGAACAGGGTTTTTAACCCCCCCAAAGTCAAAAGTTGTAGTTTTTGACGAAATCGGAGAAATTTTGTATGGAGGATTGGACACCTTAGGTGGACTTTTCTCCATACTAAAATTTTTTCGTAAATTTATTTAAAAAAATATTTTTTTAAATAAACACTTTGGGGGTTCTTAGGGGTGTTAGGGGGTGCAAAGCACCCAAAAAATTAGGTTAGGGTGTTGGTTTAGTTAAGGTTTAGGTTAGTGTCTCGGCTAGGTGGGTTTTTGTTCCGGGTGTTATCAAAACACCTCAACAATTGGTGAGGAACCCCAAAGGGTTCCAAACGATCAGTTGGGCGGTTCCTCGCCCAACTGGTCGCCGATCATGTCTCGGAAGGGGAGTAAAGTTCCGTTTTTCGAGAGCGATCCCGAAAGCTCCGACAAGTTGGATCGTGAAGAAGTAGAGTTGACATTAGAGTCGGAACCGGTAGTGACTCATCATGATGTCCCTGAGACGATGGAATTCCGCAACCAGAACCTGAAGAGATGCCGTGGGGGCAGCGGGGAAAGCTCCGGAAACACGGACTCTGAAGGGTCGGATATAGAAAGGACGGGCGCTAAGGGTAAAAGTAGAGCCAAAAGGGCTGCGGTAGAGCGCGGTAAAGACGACGGGCAAAAGCAGAAGCTCGGGACGTCTATCGGCCTGGCGGCAGTCAAAAGAGGGAATGCCCAAGCCCCCTCGGAGGAGGATGAGGTAGATGCAGAGGCATCTGCTCCCGCACCGACGCCGAAATCCAAGACGGCGTATCTGAAGGAAAAGGCCCCGGAGGAGGATAACTCGAAGAGTGGTCTCCTAAAGGGAGCAAAGCTAGCGCCCATAAGGGCAAAGGTTAGGGGTGCAACCAAGGAAGGGCTCTTGGAAGAGATGCGTAAGGCATCACTGGCAATATACGAGCACGTTAAGAACTCCGGAAACGTAAATGGGAAGATCCAAGGGGAGATCAATGACGGCTTAAGGGCCGTATATGCCTGTGTGGAGACTCTGAAGGAAATGTCCGCAGATGAGGCATACAAAAAGATGGAAGCGGAAAACAAGAGTCTCCGCCACCAACTGGAAGTATTGCGGGCCGAAGTCCGAGCCATCAAAGAGGACCAGCAGGAACGAAGGTCGGCCCGCAAAGGAACGGAAGTGCAAAGAGAAGTGGCTATTTCGATGGACGACAAGTTGGAAGACTTTAAACGCGAAATGTTCTTGTCTCTGGGGGGAATGCTCAATGATAGGATAGATGAGCTCACGAAGAGACTCCCAGCTGAGCCCTCCATGAGACCGCCACTAGCGCATGACAGAAGGAGAGTAGAGGTTCAGGCCAACGGCTACGCCAACGCGGTAGCTGGACCCTCTAGGGTCTCACGAGGCGTTCCGCCCGTGGTTGCGCCTGCCCCTGTGAAAGTGTGGGAGAACCCCCCGCTGCCCCAAAGGGCAGTGGACAGGGGAGCGCCCCCTCCAATGCGCCCAGTCCGTTCGGCCTCTCCCGCCCTGGCTGCGGCCTCTAGCACGCCGGCGGTAGAGTGGAAGCAGAGCCTCTCAAGAAAAGCCAGGAACAAGGCGGCCAAAAAAACTGCCGCCGCTGCCTCCAAGGCCCCTGGTGCGAATGCACCAAACAAGAAGGGTACGGGTTCTGCTCCCGTAAATGGGGTCAAGTTGGTACCACCGCGCTCGTCGGTGGTAACAATAATGTTAAAGCCGGAGGCAATGGCCAATGGCGCCACGTACGCCTCCATAATGGAGAAGGCGGTGGACGCCATCGATCTGAAGGACCTGGGCCTGGAAGCGGTCCGTATGAAGAATACAGCGGCGGGAGGTCGCAAGCTAGAAATCCCAGGTGCGACTAGTGGGCCAAAAGCCGATGCATTGGCGGCAAAACTAAGGGAGGTGATCGCGCAGGAGGCTGATGTGGGGAGACCCGTCAAGAAGGCCGAACTTCGACTTGTCGGCCTATCTGACTACATCAACCAGGAAAGGGTAATGGCCGCAATCGTGGCATTCACTGGACTGGCCCAAAATGACATCTCTCTGGGTGAAATTCGCGTCGGACCCTGGGGCTCTAACTCCATATTGGTCCGACTCCCGGTTGCACAGGCCAAAAAGATGGTGGAGGAGGGTCGCATAGCGATAGGGTGGGCGCACGCACAAGTGGTTGCGCTCGAAAACCTCCCGATAAGGTGTTACCGTTGTTACGGGGCGGGTCACACAAAATACACGTGTGACTCAAAAGTGGACAGGAATGCTTTGTGCTTCCGGTGCAGTGCCCCGGGACATCAGGCGGGAACCTGCACTGCAGAAAAGCCCCATTGCGCCGTATGTGCTGAGGCCAAATTGCCTCACGAGCACTATTTGGGAGGGAGGACATGCAGGCCTCCCATCACAAAACCGAAGATGGCCCCCTGGGTGAGGGGCCCTCCAGCGACGGTAGAGCGCAATGCGCCAATGGATACGGCGGATATACAAACGGGACCCAATGTCAGTTAGGCCCAAAACAATATTACAGGCGAACTTAAATAACGCTGCCAATGCCCAGGATCTCATGACCCAGCAAATGGCGGAGTTAGGTGTGGATGTAGCCATTGCAGCGGAGCCTTACTCCATTCCTGCGCGATCAAATTGGATAGGGTCTACCGACGAAAAAGTGGTGATTACAACTCTGGCCAACAACAACATGGCCCCGATCTCTCTGCGGGAAAAGGGCAACGGATATGTAGCGGTTACATGGGGGGACATTGCCCTCGTGGGGCTATATTTCTCGCCCAACCGCACCCGTAGAGATTTCGAAGAGTTCGTCGGTAGAGTTCTTGGAGTCGTGCGCAGATTAGCTCCGCTGCAGACTATAGTTGCTGGAGATCTAAACGCAAAGTCGAGATCCTGGGGATGCCCCGTGACCACCCTAAGGGGAGAGGCGGTCGAGGATTTTTGCGTCGAGGCCGGATTAGTCCTCCTAAACAGGGGGAATACAAGCACATGCGTAAGATGGCAGGGGGAATCGATTGTAGACGTCTCGTTTGCGACCCCTGCCATCGCCTCACGCATCATAGATTGGAGGGTGTTGGAGCAGGAGACCTTAAGTGACCACTTATATGTGTCCTTCAGGATCTCCGGCCCCCCAGCAGCAGACCATGTTGTTCGTGCAGCGAAATTTAAGCGGTGGGCACTAACGCGTCTTAACCGTGAAGCCGCAGCTGAGGCCGCAATGATGGAGCGTTGGCGGCCACCACCGCCCACCGATATGGATGTGGACGAAAAGGCGATAGAATTTCGCAAAGCTCTAACGCGAATATGTGACGCTTCTATGCCCCGCGTCAAAGACCGCCCGCACCAAAGGGCAGTATATTGGTGGTCTGCCGAAATCGCCAGCCTCAGAGCCGCCTGCATGTACGCAAGGCGGCTGTATCAGAGGTGCCGGAGGAGAAGGCACACGGCGGAGGAGGAAGGGGCTTTGTACGACCGCCTCAGCCAACTAAGACTTGACCTAAAGGTCATGGTTCAGCGTGCAAAGTCGGCAGCATGGGAGGAGTTCCTGGCCGACTTGGATAGAGACCCATGGGGGCGCCCGTATCGCTCCGTTCGTAACCGGATGCGGAGTTCGGCGCCCCCCACCGAGTCGTTCCAGCCGGAACTCCTGACCCGGATTGTGGAGGGACTGTTCCCCAATCGGGTACATGAGGTGGCACCGTTTGTTGCCCCCGAACACGATGCGGTGGTGGACACCCAATCCATCCCGCGCGTAACAGATGAGGAGCTGGAAGTGGCTGTCGACCGCCTTCGCAGCAAGAAGAAGGCCCCGGGTCCGGACGGTGTACATGGCAAGGTTCTGGCCCTTGCCCTGGAACACGTCGGACCAAAACTCAGAGAGTTGATGGATACCTGCCTCCAAAGAGGAAGAGTACCAGGCATATGGAAGAGGGGGAGGTTATGCCTCCTCAAGAAAGAAGGACGTCCAGCTGAATCCCCGTCAGCATATCGTCCCATAGTCTTGCTGGACGAGGTCAGCAAGATGTTTGAGAGGGTTATCGCCTCTCGAGTTATTGAGCATCTGAGAGGAGATGGACCGGACCTGGAGGAGACCCAGTTTGGGTTCCGCCGTGGGAGGTCCACAATAGACGCCATCCTGACGTTAAAAAAGGCGACAGAGGAAGCGATTGACAGAGGGGAGAGGGTAATGGCGATATCATTAGATATTGCCAATGCATTTAATACCCTCCCCTTCAGTGCCATTAAAGAGGCACTGAGATATCACAGGGTCCCAGGATACCTGAGGAAAGTCCTAGATGACTATCTGACCGACAGATCGGTTTTGTACGTGGAGCCAGGTGGTGCACAAATCCGTGCGCACGGAATGGTGTGTGGTGTTCCACAAGGATCGGTGCTGGGACCATTATTATGGAATGTCGGCTACAACTGGGTCCTGAGGGGAACCCTTCTCCCCAGGACGAGTGTCATCTGCTATGCGGATGACACTCTAGTCACGGCAAGGGGCCGTGACTACCAGGAGGTGTCACGAAGAGCGTCTGCAGCGGCAACACTTACGGTGATGCGTATTCGGTTGTTGGGTTTGGAGGTGGCGCTGCCGAAAACCGAGGCCGTCCTCTTCCACGGTCCTCGGGGCAGGCCCCCCAACAATGCCCAGGTTCGGGTAGATGGTGTCCCCGTTAGAGTAGGGTCCCAGATAAAATATCTGGGGCTTATCCTGGACAGCCGACTTAAGTTCGAGGCACACTTTGCCAAACTCGCTCCGAGGGTGGTCGGAGCGGCGATGGCCTTGGCCAGGCTCTTGCCCAACATTGGTGGACCGGGAGATGGCTGCCGAAGACTATATGCCGGCATCCTTAAGAGCATGGCCTTGTACGGAGCCCCGGTTTGGTCGGACGCCCTGTCTCGGAAGAACGTCGCCTGCCTGCGTAGACCGCAGAGGACAGTGGCTATCCGAGCCATCCGGGGTTACCGTACCGTCTCGTTTGTGGCAGCTACGGCAGTAGCAGGAATGCTCCCATGGGAACTCGAGGCCAAGGTGTCAACCGAGGTCTACGAGTTCCGAGCGGAGAGGAGGGCCGGAGGGGACAATCCCGCACAGGCCGAGATTGAGGGAGCGAGGCGCGAGGCCTACGACATGGCAGTATGGCAGTGGGAGGAGGTGATGGCAACCCCAGAAGCCGGAGCCCGTACTGTCGAGGCCATACGCCCCGTCCTGCGGAAGTGGCTGGAAAGGCCTCATGGTGGAATGAATTACCACTTGACGCAGATACTTACCGGACATGGTTGCTTCGGTAAGTATCTGCACCGAATAGGTAGAGAAGAGACGCCGAGCTGCCACCATTGTGGAGACGAGCTAGACACGGCACAGCACACGCTGGAAGCGTGTAGTGCTTTCCTGTCTCAGCGTCGCACCCTCGAGATGGCATTGGGGATGAGAGGCACGCTAGCCCTGCCAGAGGTAGTTGCGGCCATGGCTGAGGACGAAAGCAGCTGGGCAGCGGTGGCGGACTTCGCCGCGGAATGCATGGGCCTCAAAGAGGAGGCCGAACGCACCCGGGAAGAGTCCGCCAACGCTGCGCCAGCCAGGAGAAGGAGGACAGGGAGGAGGCGACGGAGATTTGCCGACCTCCATCCACCGTAAGGTGATGCCGGGCCGTCTGGCGTAGTCAGGTTCTGACCTGATGCGTCATGGCGGCCCGAGAAATTAGTTGTAGGAATAGTAATAGGATGTAGGAAATAAGTATTTATGTATTTATGTCTTAGAGTAGGGAGGAACAAAGGAAGGGGGGGCATCGGTATGGCTATTTAAGTATAGCACCCCAGATGTCCCCGGGTTCCCAATGGAATCGTGTGTCCTCATGTGTTGTCTTGTAGTGTCTTTGTGTTGTTGGGTGTCGTGGTTCTTTTGTTGTTGTTGGTTCGGTCGTGTGGTTGGTCTTTGGTCTCGAAGGTTGGGGTGGTAACCCGAAGTGGAAGGCAACTGAGTCTGGCTGACGCCCGGCTGTCTCAGGTCGACCACGGAGGGTTCCACCTCATAGGGTTATTGTGTTGTGGTGTTTGGAGCGGGGACTTGACATGGGAGCGACGAACGGTATGATGACAGCTCGTTATCTGCTGATTCGGAGCGACCACGATAGAGCCCTGCTTCAGACGACTATTTGTGACGTCCCGCATAGGTGTTGTTGTGTCCGCATACCCATAAGGGGGTATGTCTTGTCTGGGCTGGTTTGTGGCGTTCTGGTAGTTGAGTCCGCGTGCCCACAAAAGGTGGGCACGTCTCTCTGGTCGTTGAGTCCGCATGTCCACGCAAACGTGGGCATGTCAGTCGGTTGGTTTTGTCCGCATGCTCACAAGGGGGGGAAAGGTGTGGGCATGCAGGTCTGGGTTCGTTGTGTCCGCATGTACACAAAAGTGTACATGCAAGTAGGGATGTGGGGTAGGCATGTCCAAAAGGACATGTGTTTTTAGCTGTGCCGTGTGCGCGTGGTGGAGGGCCTCCGCGAGGTACTGCCAAAATGGCAAAGATACCGCGGTTGCCACTCCATAACACGCCCTAAAAGTCTGGTCCCCCAGGGGTTTTTACCGGGTCGGCTACGGCCATCCCCGGTTAAACCCGTTAGATCAGGTTTTCCCCTGGGTAAACAAAAAAAAAAAAAAAAAAAAAAAAAAAAAAAAAAAAAAAAAAGGTTAGGTTAGGTTAGGTTAGGTTAGGTTAGGTTAGGTTAGGTTAGGTTAGGTTAGGTTAGGTTAGGTTAGGTTAGGTTAGGTTAGGTTAGGTTAGTGCCGTCCCGGCTGCAGTCGAGAGCACCCGCGCGCACGTCACTCCCGAAAATCAAATTGTTGTTTTTCGCCATTTAAAAATAGACGGTTTGACTTTAAAAATCAGCTGTTCTATTGATAAATAGGAAACTTTTGTTGCGCATTTTTTGATATTTTTTCTGTTGTTCTAGGTTAAGTGTTTGATTTGATTTTAGCAATTTTTCTGTTTTCCAAGTGTCAGTCGTCAATATTCTACATACAGAATTTTTCGACAATTTTTAGTTTAGCCATCTTTGGCGCCCCGTCTGGGTTCCCGGGGGGTTTTTTGTAGTTTTAAGTCGTAGGATAACGTAGATATTTTTAGTTTTCGATTTGGTTAAAGTTTGGATTTTTCGCAAATTTTTTCCGTAGGAAGGAATTTGCGAGAAATCCTGAAACCTCTCGAACTTGACCGAATCGATTTCTGGCAATATTTACATAGTTTAAGTCGAATTATCTCCTTTTTCTATTATAGTTAGCTTGTACTTTTTATTTATTAGGGGTAGAAGGGCCCTTTGAAAATAGTATAGGCTAGGTTTTAAGTAGATTTAAGGAATAGTTTTGTAGTTATAAATTTTTCCCAAAAGGCTGTTTTTGGGTGAAATCCCCCCTTTTTTGATAGTTATTAATTTTTATTGAGTTGGTTTTTGGATCTTTTATTTTATTTTCTTCTGAGGTTTATAGGCCGATTGCTGACGCATCGGCCCATATTTTTGTTTTTCTGTTCTGACTTCGGGAACCGGGTTTTTAACCCTCCCAAAGCCAAAAAACAGAAAATTTTAAGAATTTGCAAAAATTTTGTATGGAGATTTGGACCGATAAGGTAAACTTTTCCGACAAATTTTTGTATAGGAATTTAATTCCGAAATTTATTTTGGCCAAAGTATAAGGATTCTTGCTGTCGTTTTTGGCATCGACGTATAGGTATCGGGGGTCCGCCCCCTCGTAAACCTCAATATGTCCAATTATGACAGTTCCCGTCCCCAAAGTGTGATGTCGCTCTCGGATGATGAGTTTTGTTCTGGCGAGGACCCTGTAGATGTAATTTCGACCCGTGTGGTAAATGATACTCTTGCCGAAAAAAAGAGAAAAAGGGCCGAGCATGAGTCATCAAAATATTTTGATACCGGTGATGATGTTATCAGTGAGGACGAGGATGCCGAACGCATGCCACCGCCTCCCAAGATGTCTGTGGCCCGAAGGGGCGGGTTGGATGGGACCAGGTCTAGGTCTGGTATCTACAAGGGAGTTTCAGCTGCCAAAGAGCTGCTTCGAATTAGGACTGAGGAAGACATGGCGAGGGAGGAGCGGAAGAGGGAGCGGGAGGAAAACTACCGCAGACCCAACCGTGGATCTCGCAGCCGGTCTGCATCCCTTAACAGGATGGAGGCTGAAGAGGAGAGGGCCAAAGCCCGATATGAGGAGGCCAATGCCAGCAAGGACGTGCTTTTAGAGAAGGCACGGAATAGCGTGGCGACCATTGTAGAGTCGGTGCAAAAGTCCGCCAACATAAAAGGTGGTGTGAGAGGAGATCTCAACGAGGCAGCACTGACTCTGCAAAAAACGATGCAAGCTCTCCAAGAGCTTACGCCATCTGAAGAGGCAAGACGCCTTCGTGCTAGCAATGAGCGCATGAAGATTGAGCTTAGCTTGGTCAAAGAGGAGCTCAGTGCCATTCGCTTGTCCCTCTCGGGCCGCGAAAGGACTCCCCGGGAAAGAGCGTCTTCCCCTCCAGCAGTGGCAAAAGCCACCTCGCTGCAAAAAGAGCTGATGCCCATGCTGGCATCGATGATGGACGAGTTCAAAGGAGAGATGTTCCGGTCATTGGGCAAAATGCTCAATGACAGAATCGATGGGATAGAGGACAGACTCCCTCCTAAACCCATTCTGAGACCCCCGCTAGCCAGCGATAAAAAGAGAGCTCTCGCGGCGCATGCTGCGGCCCTGGAGGCGCAAGCTGGCTCGTCAAGCGCCCCCTACGTGCCCCCTCAGGCAAGGCCACAGGCCAGGAAGCCGGTCAACCGCGACCGCTCTCCATCCCCCGGACTGGCTGCCGCTTCAAGCACCCCTGCAAACAAGTGGGTGGAAGTGGTCAAGAAAGGAAAAAAAGGGAAGAAGCAACAGGCTTCTAACCCTCAGACTGTTGGGCCGAAAAATACGACCAAGGAGGTGGTGGCGAAGAGCGCGACTCCTCAGTCGCATCAAAAGCAACAAGCCGCGAAACTCACTACCCCGAAGTCGTCTGTCATCACGGTGACGCTAAAGAAGGAAGCCCTAGAAAGGGGCGAAAACTACGCCTCAGTCTTGGGTAAGGCTGTTAAAGCCATTAAGTTGGAAGACCTCGGACTTGCCACGCTTCGTGTCAGGACCACTGCCGCTGGTGGCCGTAAACTGGAAATTCCAGGGTCCACCAGTGGGGCAAAAGCTGACGCGCTTGCAGAAAGGATGAGAGGAATTATCGGTGATGATGCGGAGGTGCTCCGGCCCTTCAGGAAGGCTCATGTACGTCTGGTAGGCATTGACGAGACCATCCAGGAAGAGTGGGTCAAGGAGGCTGTAATGCGCTCGGCTGGGTGTCCGGAGCATATGGTCACGTTTGGAGACATCCGACCAGGCCCGTGGGGCTCTAACTCTATGCTGGTGAAGTGCCCTGTGGCGGCAGCGAAAAAGCTGGCACTAGAAGGACGCATTCCTGTGGGATGGTCAACAGTACAGGTGGTGGTGATGGACCCGCTTCCATTGAGGTGCTATAAATGCATGGGAACGGGCCACACGAGATACGCCTGTACTGCTGAGGTCAACAGAAGCGAAATGTGCTTCCGATGTAGTCGCCCAGGGCACCGTGCGGATACTTGTGTAGCTGAGGAGCCGTTTTGCAGCGTTTGCGCTGCGGCTAAAATAAAGGCGGACCACTACATGGGAGGGAGGAAGTGCAATCCCCCCCCCATAAAAATGAAGACCAAGGCCCCTTGGATGAGGCCCCCCCCGAAGAGTGCAGCGCCTACCAGCGTGCCCATGGAGGTGACGGAACCGGCTCAAAATGTCCAGATATCGTAAATTGGAAATAATCCAAGCAAACCTCAACCACTGCGCCACTGCACAAGATTTACTTGTGCAACATATGGCGGAGTGGAAGGCAAGTGTGGCAATCCTGGCGGAGCCATACATGGTTCCAGCCAAGGACAACTGGATTGGAGACACAGGTGGAAGTGTGGCCGACGTGGCGATCGTTGCCTCGACGGATCCCCGAGCATCCCCCATCTCGCTCAGGGAAAGAGGGCCAGGGTTTGTGGCCGCCACAGTGGGAGATGTTGCCCTCGTCGGCGTATATTTCTCGCCAAACCGGACTTTTTCTGATTTCGAGGCGTTCATCGCTGGGCTTCAAGGAGTTGTGCGTCGCCTTGCCCCTCTGCAAGTCATTGTAGCAGGCGACCTCAATGCAAAGTCGACGTCATGGGGATCTCCCGTCACCACCCAAAGGGGTGAAACAGTAGAAGAGTTTTGCATTGAGGCAGGGCTAGTGCTTCTGAATCGGGGCAATGTGAGCACGTGCGTGAGATGGCAGGGGGAATCCATCGTGGACATAACGTTTGCGACCCCCGCCATCGCCTCGCGTGTGTCGGAGTGGAGAGTCATGGAGGAGGCCGAGACCATGAGCGACCACCGCTACATTTGGATCATGGTGTCCAGCCCTCCCCGGACGAACCTCACTGCCTCGCAAGGAGTCCGCTCCGAAAAGTTTAGACGCTGGGCCCTAACGCGACTCGACAAGGAAGCCGCCATTGAGACGGCCATGGTGGAAGGTTGGCTCCCGGCTCCCCCGGCAGATCTCGACGTCGACGAAAAGGCTGAGAGGTTTCGCAGATCCCTTACCAGGGTATGCGATGCCTCCATGCCCAGAGTGGGCGATCGCCCTCAGCAACGCGCGGTGTATTGGTGGTCGGCGGAAATTTCGTCCCTCCGAGAAGCCACAATACACGCGCGCCGCCTATACCAGAGGTGCCGCCGCAGACGACACCCCCCAGAGGAGGAGGAAGCTCTCCATGCCCGGCTGAACGAGGCAAGAAAGGCTCTCCAAATTGGGATATTACAGGCCAAAACAGCGGCATGGGAGGAGTTTCTGGCTGACCTGGACCGAGACCCATGGGGAAGGCCGTACCGTTCTGTAAGGAATCGGCTCCGTAGCTCGGCGCCCCCCACGGAATCGTTTCAGCCGGAACTCCTGACCCGGATAGTCGATGGCCTGTTCCCGGACCGGGTGTTCGAGGCGGTCCCCTTCAATGCCCCGGAGCATGACGGAGAGGTGGATCCCCTGACCATCCCTCATGTGACGGACGAAGAGATGGAGCTGGTGATCGACCGCCTCCACTCGAAGAAAAAGGCCCCAGGACCTGATGGTGTGCCGGGTAGGGTGCTATCCATAGCCCTTGACCATATGGGAGTAAGACTAGTCGAGCTTCTGGACTCCTGCCTTCGGGAAGGGCGATTCCCGAAAATCTGGAAACAGGGCCGACTAGTCCTACTGAAAAAAGAGGGACGTCCTCTGGACTCCCCCTCTGCCTATCGCCCTATCGTCCTCTTGGATGAGACGGGCAAGCTCTTCGAGCGTTTGCTTGCCGCCCGCATCATCCACCATTTGGATAATGAAGGGCCCAATATTGAGGACACCCAATTTGGGTTTAGGAAGGAAAGGTCGACGATTGACGCGGTTCTGACCCTGCGCAAAATCACTGACGAGGCGGCAGAAAGAGGGGAGAGGGTGTTGGCGGTTTCATTGGACATAGCCAATGCGTTCAACACCCTCCCCTTCAGCGTTGTCATACAGGCGCTACAGTACCACCGTGTGCCTTGGTACCTGCGTAGGGTCCTGATGGACTATTTCAGGGATAGGTCTGTCCTATTCCTGGAGCCTGGCGGGGCGCGTATTCGCGCGCATAGCATGGTGTGCGGGGTTCCACAGGGGTCGGTTCTTGGGCCACTCCTGTGGAATCTTGGATACAACTGGGTCCTGAGAGGGGTCTCCCTTCCCAGGTCGGGTGTCATCTGTTATGCAGATGACACCCTAGTCACCGCAAGGGGCGGTGACTACCAGGAGGCGGCGCGGTTGGCGTCCATTGCTGCCACTCTGACCATATCGCGGATTAGATTACTGGGACTGGAGGTGGCGCTGCCAAAAACTGAGGCCATTCTGTTTCATGGTCCTCGGGGCGGCCCCCCCAGTGATGCCCACATTGACGTTGACGGAGTCCAGGTGAAAGTCGGATCACGACTCAAGTACCTGGGCCTCATATTAGACAGCCGCTGGTCCTTCAGACCACACCTCGAGGAGATGGCTCCAAGAGTGGTGAAAGCAGGGTTGGCTCTGGCCCGCCTGCTTCCCAACATTGGCGGCCCCGGGGATAGCTGCCGCAGGCTGTACGCGGGAGTCCTCCGGAGTATGGCGCTCTACGGAGCCCCGGTATGGTCGGATTCCCTGACGCCCAGGAACGTCGCGCTGCTGCGGCGACCACAGAAAGTGGTCGCAGTCCGGGCTATCAGGGGATACCGCACCGTATCGTATGAGGCTGCGACAGCGATTGCGGGAATGGTGCCCTGGGACTTGGAGGCCAAGGTTTTAACCGAGGTGTATGAGTACAGGGCGGAGAGGAGGGCGAATGGCGAACGCCCGGCTCTTGCTGAGCTGGAGGCGGTAAGGCGGGATGCGTTTGACATGGCGATGTGGAGGTGGCAGGAACTCATGGAGTCCCCCACATTCGGTGTCCGCACCGTTGAAGCTATCCGCCCAGTTTTACCGGACTGGACAAACAGGCCCTTTGGAGGCATCTCGTTCCACCTGACACAGATACTCACCGGACACGGTTGCTTCGGTGAGTATCTGTTCAGGATTGGGCGAGAGGAGAGCCCGACCTGTCATCAGTGCGGCGCTGAGGTGGACACTGCGCAGCACACACTGCAAGTGTGCGGCGCCTTTTCCACTCAGAGAAGCACGTTGCAGGTAGCCATTGGAAGTGACAACCTCACTCTTCCCAACCTCGTAAACACGATGCTGGAAGATGAGGAAAAGTGGGATGCGGTGGTCCAATTCGCAGCAGACTGCATAAGCCTCAAAGAAGAGGCTGAACGCGTCCGCGAAGAGGCTGCCAATGCCCCCCTGGCGAGGAGAAAGAGAGTCGGAAGGCGCAGACGACGGTACGCGGACCTTCATCCGCCGTAGTGTAGCACCGTCAGCAGGCTCCTCTGGCGATTCTGAAAAAGAAAGGGAAATGAGTTAGTGTAAATAGATAGCGTAAACATATAAATGGTTGTAAATAATAAATGTGTAAATAAATAAATGTAGATACATCCCAATTCCTTTAGCTCAATGAGCATGAGGAGGAGGGATGAAGGAAGGAGGAGGATCTGGATAGTGTGTCCATACATCACCAGATCTCCAGAAACTCGGAGTAATTGTATATTTGTATATACTGGAAGTTAGGTAGTAAAGTCTTTTAGTCTAGTATTAGTGTCGTATTAAGTTGTAAATAAATAATTGTGTGTGTGTTTCTGTACACAGTGGCTTCCCAACTGGCACCAAGCCATAAGGATTACATGTGTGTATAGTTGGACTTTTTTGAAGTTGTAAATATAATTGTTTTAATCATAGTTGTATATTGTATTTAGTACATAGTTAAGGAATTTAACTCTAAGTAGAGTAAGCCTTGTGATGGTCACCATGCCTCACAACGCAGTTAAGTGTTTCAGCACACATGTGTTAGCAATAAGTGTTAGAAATAAGGATTGTGTAGGTTTCTCGCACCTACTTTATAAGGTGCGATGTCTGTGCGTGCGCGTTTCGCCCGTGCTCTGGCGCGTGGATACTGTTGTGCACACATTCGAAATTTCGGATGGATGCAGTTCAGTGGCTGCAGGTTGGAGCATGGGCGCAGGGTGGCCCTCGCGCGGTCAATTCCCTTGTGGGACAGGTCCCGTGACCGCCACCTAGCCTTCTGCTGTTCGGAGTTTGGTCCCCCAGGGGTTAGTGGGTATTCCCCTCCGTCTCGCCCTCCCAGCTGGGACTTTGTCCTGGCAGCTGACTTGGAGCTTCTCTCCTCGTCAGTGGGTGTGGAAAGGCGGACGGGCGAGTCCCACATAACCGTCAGGCCTCTTCAAGGTCGGGTAGTCTTAACGGCTTCCCCTGGGTAAAAAAAAAAAAAAAAAAAAAAAAAAAAAAAAAAAAAAAAAAAAAAAAAAGGTTAGGTTAGGTTAGGTTAGGTTAGGTTAGGTTAGGTTAGGTTAGGTTAGGTTAGGTTAGGTTAGGTTAGGTTAGGTTAGGTTAGGTTAGGTTAGGTTAGGTTAGGTTAGGTTAGGTTAGGTTAGGTTGGGGTGCGAGTTGTCAGATGACCTCCACGTGGTGCATCCCGGGCAACGAGTGGTTCCAACAGTCTCCTTCGGAGAAAGTTGGACCCAGTCGGCTAACATCTGGCAAGGCTTGGCCCCCTTTTGGGGCTTTGCCTCTCCTATGTGCGGCCTACTCTGGGCCGCACTACTCGCTGCTCCTTCTGAGCAGCTTTGAGAGGAGTCGGCGGCGCTCCTTCTGAGCGTCGTCCTTTGTAGGATTTTTGTGGTTGGATACGACCTCGGGGTCGATTGTCAGGTGTCGGGTGTCGGAGGACGGACCCGGGTCAGCGTAGGTGGCCTGCGGGCTGTTACCGGAGAGTCGTTACCGGAGTCTGTTACCAGAAGACGATTACTGGCTGGACTGCGGGAAAGTCTCTGGGAGAGGCACGGGAGGGCCCGGGAGAGCTGCAGGGGCACCGGCGGGGCGGCGGGAATGTCTTTCCGGGGGCCGATTATCGGGCATAGACTTCCGTGAGTCGAGGTTTGAGGTTTTTGATGGATTGTGGGGGGCCGGACTCCGAGGTGGACTCTCGGGATCCGGGTCACCAAGACTGGCGGGCCGGAGGAAGGCCGCGCGCTTTGTTGTCTATTGTCTTGTTTTTGTCGTTTTTGTTGTGTTTACTTGTTGTGGGTTGAGCGAACGAATGGTTCCAACGGTCTCCTTGGAGAAAGTTGGACCCATTCGGCCAACATCTTGTAGGCAGGAGCCCCCCTTTGGGGCCCTGACTTTCCTATGTGCGTGCCTACTCTGGGCCGCACAACTCGTTGCCCCATATGGGCAGCTTTGAGAGGAATTGGCGGCGCCCCTTCTGGGTGCCGTCCTTTGTGGGTTTTTGTTGTGGGTTACGACCTAGGGTGTCGGATGCCGAGCGTCGGGTGTCGGAGGACGGACCCGGGTCAGCGTAGGCGGCCTGCGGGCTGTTACCGGAGAGTCGTTACCGGAGTCTGTTACCAGAAGACGATTACTGGCTGGACTGCGGGAAAGTCTCTGGGAGAGGCACGGGAGGGCCCGGGAGAGCTGCAGGGGCGCCGGCGGGGCGGCGGGAATGTCTTTCCGGGGGCCGAGTGTGAGGCTTTGACTCCTTAGAGTTGAGGTTTGGGGACTTGGTTTGAGTGGGGTCGGAAACCGAGCCCGAGTCAGATTTGGTCTGGGTCTGAGTCTGGGTCGGAGTCCGGGTCGCTAAAGAAGGGCAGGCGGGCTGGAGGAAGGCCGCGCGTTTTTGTTGTGTTTGTGCTGTTGTAGGGGATGCGGAGACTTGTCTCTGCTGGACCGGAAAGTGGGGCGCTTGCAGATGCAAGTGCGTGTGTAGTAGGGCATTGGCATGGGTATCTGACCGTACCCTCCCAAATGCCCAGGGTCGGAGGGCCAGAGTGTCTTTGTCTTGTGTTGTCCTGTTTTGTCCTTTGTAGTATGTCTTTTGTGGGTTTGCGTGCCCATAGAGGGTGGGCACGCTGTTTATGTTGTGCCGTGTGTAAAGTCGCCCGTGTGTCGGCGCATGACCGCTTGCGGTCATGAGTTGGCACACGGGCGACGGGGTGACGGGTTCGCGTGGTTAATCCCCAGTGGAAGGTCCCGTGACCGCCACCTCAGCCTTCAGCTTCGGATTGTGGGCCTCCAGGGGTTTAGTGGGTATTCCCCTCCGTCTCGCCCTCCCAGCCGGGACTTCTTCCTGGCAGCTGACTTGGAGCCTCTCTCCTTGTCAGTGGGTGTGGAAAGGCGGACGGGCGAGTCCCACATAATCGGGTGCCTCTTCAAGGTCCGGTAGTCGTAATGACTTCCCCTGGGAAAACAAAAAAAAAAAAAAAAAAAAAAAAGGTTAGGTTAGGTTAGGTTAGGTTAGGTTAGGTTAGGTTAGGTTAGGTTAGGTTAGGTTAGGTTAGGTTAGGTTAGGTTAGGTTAGGTTAGGTTAGGTTAGGTTAGGTTAGGTTAGGTTAGGTTAGGTTAGGTTAGGTTAGGTTAGGTTAGGTTAGGTTAGGTTAGGTTAGGTTAGGTTAGGTTAGGTTAGGTTAGGTTAGGTTAGGTTAGGTTAGGTTAGGTTAGGTTAGGTTAACAACTTTTTGGGTAGTAGGAATGGTAGTATCGGTCTGAGGATTTTACTCCCCCTTAATTTTGTTGGCTTTCGCCTTTATGTTGAAGGTGACGGCCATCTTTTTTGGTAGTTTTGGTGGAAAAAATTATTTTCATTTTTGTAAATTGTCGAAACTTAGCAAATTTGTACTGGTTCGCGACACGAAAGTCGTCGAAGTAGGCAAATTTTTTGAGGTAATTTTTAATTGGTTTTTTTGGCTCGGCGTTTGTGGACAGCGGAAGATACTTTTAGCCACAAGGGAGACAACTCCATCCGTCACCCCCTGGAATTATTTCAGATTTTTCCAGTTGCTGGAAGTGTCTTCTGTAAGCCACGGAAGTCGCTGAAAAAACCTTTTAAACTCGCCCAATGTGTGCAGTTTCTTAGTGTTAGTTTTTTGGTTTGTTTACATTTTTTAGTTTTAATTATCTCGTAAGTTTTTTATGTAAGGGTTGTGGTTTTTAGTCTCGCTAGGGTATAAGGGTTCTTTAGAAATAGTGTAGGCTAGGTTTTGGTTTTGGTTATTTTATAGTTTAGTAGTTATAATTTTTTCCAAAAAGGGTGTTTTTGGTTAAAATTCTCCACTTTTCGTTAGTTTTTAATTTTTATTTAATTGGTTTTGGGTTTTTTCTTTTTTGTCTTTTTTGTAGTAGGTAGTCCGTTAGCTAACGCATCGGACCATATTTTTTGTTTTTGTCTTTGGTTTCGGGAACAGGGTTTTTAACCCCCCCAAAGTCAAAAGTTGTAAATTTCGTCGGAATTGCAGAAATTTTGTATGGAGGATTGGACACCTTAGGTGGACTTTTCTCCATACTAAAATTTTTACGTAATTTTATTTGAAAAAAATATTTTTTAAATAAACACTTTGGGGGTATTTTGGGGGTGTTAGGGGGTGCAGGGCGCCCAAAAAATTAGGTGTAGGGTTCGGTTAGTGAAGGGGTTAGGCTAGTTTCTCAGCTAGGTGGGTTCTTGTTCCGGGCATTACTGGAACATCCCAACAATTGGTGAGGAACCCAAAAGGGTTCCAAACGATCAGTTGGGCGGTTCTTCGCCCAACTGGTCGCCGGTCATGTCCCGGAAGGGGGTAGCACCGGATGGGAGGAAAGTCCCATTTTTTGAGAGCGATCCCGAGACTTCCGACAAGTTGGATCGGGAAGAAGTAGAGCCGTTTGTAGATCTGGACTATCGACAGATTCCTGAGTCAATGGAAACTGTCACCCAGAACCTGAAGAGGTGCCGTGGGGGAAGCGGGGAAAGCTCCGGAAACACGGATTCTGAAGGGTCGGATATGGAAAGGACGGGCTCTAAGGGAAAAAATAGAGCCAAAAGGGCTGCGGTAGAGCGCGGTAAAGACGACGGGCAAAAGCAGAAGCTCGGGACGTCTATCGGCCTGGCGGCAACAAAAAGAGGGATTGCCCAAGCCCCCTCGGAGGAGGATGAGGTAGATGCAGAGGCATCTGCTCCCGCACCGACGCCGAAATCAAAGACGGCGTATTTGAAGGAAAAAGCCCCGGAGGAAGATAACCCGAAGAGTGGTCTCCTAAGAGGAGCAAAGCTGGCGCCCATAAGGGCAAAGGTTAGGGGTGCAACCAAAGAAGGGCTCTTGGAAGAGATGCGTAAGGCGTCACTGGAAATATACGAGCACGTGAAGAACTCGGGAAATGTAAATGGGAAGGTCCAAGGGGAGATTAATGACGGCTTAAGGGCCGTATATGCCTGTGTGGAAGCCCTGAAGGAAATGTCTGCAGAGGAGGCATACAAAAAGATGGAGGCGGAGAACAAGAGTCTCCGCCACCAAGTGGAAATATTGAAGACTGAAATCCGAGCCATCAAGGAGGACCAGCAGGAACGAAGGTCGGCCCGCAAGGGAACGGAAGTTCAAAAAGAAGTGGCCATCTCGATGGACGACAGACTGGAGGACTTCAAGCGCGAAATGTTCTTGTCTCTGGGGGGAATGCTCAACGATAGGATGGATGAGCTCAAGAAGAGACTCCCAAAAGAGCCCTCCACGAGACCGCCACTAGCGCATGATAAGAGGAGGGTAGAGGTTCAGGCCAACAGCTACGCCAACGCGGTAGCTGGACCCTCTAGGGTCTCACGAGGCGCTCCGCCCGTGGTTGCGCCTGCCCCTGTAAAAGTGTGGGAGAACCCCCCGCTGCCCCAAAGGGCAGCGGACAGGGGAGCGCCCCCTCCAATGCGCCCAATCCGTTCGGCCTCTCCCGCCTTGGCTGCGGCCTCTAGCACGCCGGCGGTAGAGTGGAGGGAAAGCCTACCCAAGAAGGCCAGGCAGAAGGCTAATAGAGCCAGAAGGACCGCCGCCGCGGCCTCCAATGCCCACGGTGCCAATGCACCGAACAAGAAGGGTACGGGTTCTGCCCCCGTAAATGCAGTCAAACTGGTACCACCACGCTCGTCGGTGGTAACAATAATGCTGAAGCCGGAGGCTGTGGCCAAAGGCACCACGTATGCCTCCATAATGGAGAAGGCGGTGGACGCCATCGACTTGAAAGATCTGGGCCTGGAGGCGGTCCGTATGAAGAATACTGCGGCGGGAGGTCGCAAACTGGAAATACCAGGTGCGACCAGCGGGCCAAAAGCCGATGCATTGGCGGCGAAATTAAGGGAGGTGATTGCGCAAGAGGCCGACGTAGGGAGGCCTGTCAAGAAGGCCGAACTCCGGCTTGTCGGCCTTTCTGACTATATAAGTCAAGAAAGGGTAATGGCCGCAATAGTGGAGTATACGAAGCTTACCAAAGAAGATATCTCACTGGGAGAAATTCGCGTCGGACCCTGGGGATCCAACTCCGTATTGGTCCGGCTCCCGGTGGCACAAGCCAAAAAATTGGTGGAGGAGGGTCGCATAGCGATTGGGTGGGCCCATGCCCAAGTGGTGGCGCTGGAGAACCTCCCGATTAGGTGTTACCGTTGTTACGGGGCGGGTCACACGAAATACACGTGTGACTCAAAAGTGGACAGGAATGCTTTGTGCTTCCGGTGCAGTGCCCCGGGACATCAGGCGGGAACCTGCACTGCGGAGAAGCCCCATTGCGCCGTGTGTGCTGAGGCCAAATTGCCTCACGAGCACTATTTGGGAGGGAGGACATGCAGACCTCCCATCACAAAGCCGAAAATGGCCCCCTGGGCGAGGGGCCCTCCAAGGACGGCAGAGCGCAATGCGCCAATGGATACGGCGGAAATAGCACCGGGACCAAATGCCAGTTAGGCCCAAAGTTATATTACAGGCGAATTTAAATAACGCCGCCAATGCCCAGGATCTCATGATCCAGCAAATGGCAGAGTTAGGCGTGGATGTGGCCATTGCAGCGGAGCCTTACTCCATTCCTGCGCGATCCAACTGGATAGGGTCTACCGACGAAAAAGTGGTGATAACAACTCCGGCCAATAACAACACGGCCCCAATCTCTCTGCGGGAAAGAGGCAATGGTTATGTAGCGGTAACATGGGGGGACATTGCCCTCGTGGGGCTATACTTCTCGCCCAACCGTACCCGCAGAGATTTCGTGGAGTTCGTCGGTAGAGTTTTGGGAGTAGTGCGCAGGCTAGCTCCGCTGCAGATCATAGTTGCCGGGGACTTAAATGCAAAGTCGAGATCCTGGGGATGCCCCGTGACCACCCTAAGGGGAGAGGCGGTCGAGGAGTTTTGCGTGGAGGCTGGACTGGTCCTCCTAAATAGGGGGAATACCAGCACATGTGTGAGATGGCAGGGGGAGTCCATCGTAGACGTCTCGTTTGCGACCCCTGCCATCGCCTCACGCATAACAGACTGGAGGGTACTGGAGCAGGAGACCTCAAGTGACCACTTATATGTGTCCTTCAGGATCTCCGGCTCTCCAGCAACAGTCCATGGTGTTCGCGCTGCGAAATTTAAGCGGTGGGCACTAACGTGCCTTAACCGCGAGGCCGCAGCTGAGGCCGCAATGATTGAGCGTTGGCGGCCATCACCGCCCGCCGACATGGATGTAGATGAAAGGGCAATAGAGTTCCGTAAGGCTCTTACGCGGATATGCGATGCCTCTATGCCCCGAGTTAAAGACCGCCAGCACCAACGTGCAGTATATTGGTGGTCGGCTGAAATAGCCAGCCTCCGAGCCGCCTGTATGTATGCAAGGCGGCTATACCAAAGATGCCGGAGGAGAAGGCACACGGCGGAGGAGGAAGGGGCTTTGTACGATCGCCTCAGCCAATTAAGGCTTGACCTAAAGGTCATGGTTCAGCGTGCAAAGTCGGCAGCATGGGAGGAGTTCCTGGCCGACTTGGATAGAGACCCATGGGGGCGCCCGTATCGCTCCGTTCGTAACCGGATGCGGAGTTCGGCACCCCCCACCGAGTCGTTCCAGCCGGAACTCCTGACCCGGATCGTGGAGGGACTGTTCCCTAATAGGGCACACGAGGTGGCACCGTTTGTTGCCCCTGAATACGACGCGGTGGTGGACACTCAATCCATCCCGCGCGTAACAGACGATGAGCTGGAAGTGGCTGTCGACCGCCTTCGCAGCAAGAAGAAGGCCCCGGGTCCGGACGGTGTACATGGCAAGGTTCTGGCCCTTGCCCTGGAACACGTCGGACCTAGACTCAGGGAGCTAATGGATACCTGCCTCCAAAGAGGAAGAGTACCAGGTATATGGAAGAGGGGGAGGTTATGCCTCCTCAAGAAAGAAGGACGTCCAGCTGAATCCCCGTCAGCATACCGTCCGATAGTCTTGCTGGACGAGGTCAGCAAGATGTTCGAGAGGGTTATTGCCTCTCGAATCATTGAGCATTTGGCTGGAGAAGGACCGGACCTGGAGGAGACCCAATATGGTTTCCGCCGTGGGAGGTCCACGATAGACGCCATCTTAAGATTGAAAAAGGAGACAGAAGAAGCGATTGACAGAGGGGAGAGGGTACTGGCGATATCACTAGATATCGCCAACGCGTTTAATACCCTCCCCTTCAGTGCCATAAAAGAGGCACTGAGATATCACAGGGTCCCAGGATACCTGAGGAAAGTCTTAGATGATTACTTGACCGACAGGTCGGTGTTGTACGTGGAGCCAGGTGGTGCACAAATCCGTGCGCACGAAATGGTTTGTGGTGTTCCGCAAGGATCGGTGCTGGGACCATTATTATGGAACGTCGGCTACAACTGGGTCCTGAGGGGAACTCTTCTCCCTAGGACGAGTGTCATCTGCTATGCAGATGACACTCTAGTCACGGCAAGGGGCCGTGACTACCAGGAGGTGTCACGAAGAGCGTCTGCAGCTGCAACTCTTACGGTGACGCGTATTCGGTTGTTGGGTCTGGAGGTGGCGCTGCCAAAAACTGAGGCCGTCCTCTTCCACGGTCCTCGGGGCAGGCCCCCCAACAATGCCCAGGTTCGGGTGGATGGTGTCCCCGTTAGAGTTGGGTCCCAGATAAATTATCTGGGGCTCACCCTGGATAGCCGATTGAAGTTCGAGGCACACTTTGCCAAACTCGCTCCGAGGGTGGTCGGAGCGGCAATGGCATTGGCCAGGCTCTTGCCCAACATTGGTGGACCGGGAGATGGCTGCCGAAGACTATATGCCGGCATCCTTAAGAGCATGGCCTTGTACGGAGCCCCGGTTTGGTCGGACGCCCTGTCTCGGAAGAACGTCGCCTGCCTGCGTAGACCGCAGAGGACAGTGGCTATCCGAGCCATCCGGGGTTACCGTACCGTCTCGTTTGTGGCAGCTACGGCAGTAGCAGGAATGCTCCCATGGGAACTCGAGGCCAAGGTGTCAACCGAGGTCTACGAGTTCCGAGCGGAGAGGAGGGCCGGAGGGGACAATCCCGCACAGGCCGAGATTGAGGGAGCGAGGCGCGAGGCCTACGACATGGCAGTATGGCAGTGGGAGGAGGTGATGGCAACCCCAGAAGCCGGAGCCCGTACTGTCGAGGCCATACGCCCCGTCCTGCGGAAGTGGCTGGAAAGGCCCCATGGTGGAATGAATTACCACTTGACGCAGATACTTACCGGACATGGTTGTTTCGGTAAGTATCTGCACCGAATAGGTAGAGAAGAGACGCCGAGTTGCCACCATTGTGGAGACGAGCTAGACACGGCACAGCACACGCTGGAAGCGTGTAGTGCTTTTCTGTCTCAGCGTCGCACCCTCGAAATGGCATTGGGGATGAGAGGCACGCTAGCCCTGCCAGAGGTAGTTGCGGCCATGGCTGAGGACGAAAGCAGCTGGGCAGCGGTGGCGGACTTCGCCGCGGAATGCATGGGCCTCAAAGAGGAGGCCGAACGCACCCGGGAAGAGTCCGCCAACGCTGCGCCAGCCAGGAGAAGGAGGACAGGGAGGAGGCGACGGAGATTTGCCGACCTCCATCCACCGTAAGGTGATGCCGGGCCGTCTGGCGTAGTCAGGTTCTGACCTGATGCGTCATGGCGGCCCGAGAAATTAGTTGTAGGAATAGTAATAGGATGTAGGAAATAAGTATTTATGTATTTATGTCTTAGAGTAGGGAGGAACAAAGGAAGGGGGGGCATCGGTATGGCTATTTAAGTATAGCACCCCAGATGTCCCCGGGTTCCCAATGGAATCGTGTGTCCTCATGTGTTGTCTTGTAGTGTCTTTGTGTTGTTGGGTGTCGTTGTTCTTTGTTGTTGTTGGTTTGGTCGTGTGGTTGGTCTTTGGTCTCGAAGGTTGGGGTGGTAACCCGAAGTGGAAGGCAACTGAGTCTGGCTGACGCCCGGCTGTCTCAGGTCGACCACGGAGGGTTCCACCTCATAGGGTTATTGTGTTGTGGTGTTTGGAGCGGGGACTTGACATGGAAGCGACGAACGGTATGATGACAGCTGGTTATCTGCTGATTCGGAGCGACCACGATAGAGCCCTGCTTCAGACGACTATTTGTGACGTCCCGCATAGGTGTTGTTGTGTCCGCATACCCATAAGGGGGTATGTCTTGTCTGGGTTGGTTTGTGGCGTTCTGGTTGTTGAGTCCGCGTGCCCACAAAAGGTGGGCACGTCTCTCTGGTCGTTGAGTCCGCATGTCCACGCAAACGTGGACATGTCAGTCGGTTGGTTGTGTCCGCATGCTCACAAGGGGGGGAAGGGTGTGAGCATGCAGGTCTGGTTTTCGTTGTGTCTGCATGTACACAAAAGTGTACATGCAAGTAGGGATGTGGTGTAGGCATGTCCAAAAGGACATGTGTTTTTAGCTGTGCCGTGTGCGCGTGGTGGAGGGCCTCCGCGAGGTACTGCCAAAATGGCAAAGATACCGCGGTTGCCACTCCGTAACACGCCCTAAAGTCTGGTCCCCCCAGGGGTTTTTACCGGGTCGGCTACGGCCATCCCCGGTTAAACCCGTTAGATCAGGTTTTCCCCTGGGTAAACAAAAAAAAAAAAAAAAAAAAAAAAAAAAAAAAAAAGGTTAGGTTAGGTTAGGTTAGGTTAGGTTAGGTTAGGTTAGGTTAGGTTAGGTTAGGTTAGGTTAGGTTAGGTTAGGTTAGGTTAGGTTAGGTTAGGTTAGGTTAGGTTAGGTTAGGTTAGGTTAGGTTAGGTTAGGTTAGGTTAGGTTAGGTTAGGTTAGGTTAGGTTAGGTTAGGTTAGGTTAGGTTAGGTTAGGTTAGGTTAGGTTAGGTTAGGTTAGGTTAGGTTAACAACTTTTTGGGTAGTAGAAATTGTAGTAGCGCTCTGAGGTTTTTATTCCCCCTAGATTTCTATGGTTTTCATCTAAATGTAGAAGGTTACGGCAGCTTCGTTTAGTGGTTTTCGGAAAAAAAATTGAAAACACTTTTCGAAAATTGTCAATTTAGATGCAAATTATACGATAATTTGACTAGAAGGTCGTCAAAGTAGACACTTTTTTGAAAAAATTTTTGGAATCGAAATTTCTCCAGGGGGTTTTGGAAAAAGGGGAAGGGCCTTATCCCCTAAGGGAGACCCCCCCATCGGTCACCCCCTGGATTTATTCCAGATTTTTTCAATTAGTGGAAGTCTTGTTCCGAAATCGTCAAAGTTTCTAGAAAAACATTTTAAACCCGCGGAATTCGGCCAAATTCGTGGAAAATTGAAATTTGGGTTTGTTTACAAACTTCAAAGTGAAAAATCTAGAAACTTTGACAGATTAAGGGACTGTTTTTTAGGGTTCCTACGCTTAGTAGGACTCCTTAGAAATCGTGTAGGCTAGGTTTTAGGTTAATCTAGCTAGTAGTTTTGTAGTTTTAATTTTTTTCCCAAAAGTCGGCAAATCGGCAGATTTCGCCTGACTTTTTTCATTTTTTATTTCTCAAAAAATTGTTTTTTGGCTTTTTTGTTGTGCTGTTTTTGGAAATCCGTAGGCCGGTTCCGACCGCGCCGGCCGACGTATCTCCTTTTTTGAGGCGGTGTCGGGAAGTGGGGATCTAACTCTGGCAAAGTTGATCTAACCTAACCCGACTAGCTAAGTTGTGAATTTTGAAAAATTCTAAAATTTTGTATGAAAAATAGGACAGCTTAGGTGGACTTTTTTCGTACAAAATTTTTCTAAGTCTTTGTTTACATATTTTAAGTTGAAAAATTAGTAATTAGGTAAACTAAATTAACTAATCTTAAGGTTTTCAGGGGTGGTAGAACACCCCAAAATTAGTGTAGGGTACCTCTAGTATAGTGTTTTTAGATAGTTTTTAGGTTAGGAATTTTCTTGTTTGGGGTAACACCAGAAACCCCAGATACTGGCTACAAACCCCCAGAGGGTTCCAAAAAATCAGTTGGGCGCTCCTTCGCCCAACTGGTTATAGGAAATGTCCCTGGAGGGATTGGAGTTGGGTAGAGAGCCGAACTTGTCTGAGAGTGAGTCGGAATGCTCAGAATCTCCTCTCAAGACAGTTGTGGAGTCAGTTCCTGGAGTGCAGGAGATAGTGGAAGGATGCCGTGAGGAATGCCGGAAGCGTACCTTCGGTACAGCCGCTACTGGGTCGGACGAGGAAAGAGAGGAAAGGGAGAGGATGAAGAAGAAGGTCGCGATAAGGCCCGGTAGAGGGAGCAAGCGAGGGGGGAAGTCTGGCACCTCTACTGGTGTGGCTGCGGCCAAAAGAAGCGAGTTGTTGGACGGATCGGACGGAGAGGAGGATGTGGAGCTAGACATGGAGATATCTGCTCCTCAAAGCTCGGTCGCCGAGAAGTTCCTTAAGAACGACAAGGTGACCAAGCTCATGAAGGACAAGGACCTAGCGACCCTGAATCTCCAGATGAGGGAGAAGACCAAGGGGGAGTTGCTGGAGACTGCCCGCGATAACCTTCTGAAGGTGTACACAAACGCGGCCAAATCCAGCAACTTAAATGGAGTAGTCCAAAAAGACATCTACGCCGGGGTCAAAGCTGCACTTGCGTGCGTAAACTCTCTCAAAGAGATGTCAGCGCCCGAGGAGATTAAAAATCTCCGAGCGGAAAACGAGAGGTTACGCCGCAATGTGGAAGACTTGCGGGTAGAAATCCAGGCCATCAAGGAGAACCAGCAGGGGCAAAGGTCGACCCGGAGGGGCACGGACGTGCAAAAGCAGGTCCATAAGGAGGTGGCCATCTCCCTGGATGATAGGTTGGAGGCCTTCAAGGCCGATATGTTCAGGTCTCTGGGGGGCATGCTGAACAATCGCATCGACGAGCTAGCGAAGAAGCTTCCGCCCGAGCCCTCCATGAGGCCGCCGCTGGCTCACGACCTAAGAAGGGCAGAGGCCAGTTACGCCAGTGCAGCTGCTGGGCCCTCCAAGGCGCCGGTTCCGGCAAGGGTTGTGCAAAGGCGCGTGCCTGTGTGGGAGAATCCTCCGCCGCTGCCCCAAGGGGCGCCCAACACGAAGGTGACGCCTCCGGCACGATCGGCTTCCCCTGCTCTGGCTGCGGCGTCGAGCACGCCAGCGGTCGAATGGAGGGAGCAGCTATCCAAGAAGGCCCAAAAGAAGGCGAGGAAAGCTGCTGCTGCGGCTCCCCCGGCAACCAGGACGGGTGCCAATGCACCAAATGCGTCAGGTCCGAAGGGTTCTGTCCCAGCAAGGAATGAGGTCAAGCTTGTGCCCCCACGCTCGTCGGTCGTGACAATCACAATCAAGCCGGATGCCCTGGCCAATGGCGCCACATACGCGTCCGTCATGGAAAAGGCGATTGGCGCCATCAAGCTGCAGGAGTTCGGCTTGGAGGCGGTGAGAATGCGGAATACGGCGGCGGGCGGGCGCAAGCTCGAAATCCCAGGCACGACCAGCGGACCCAAAGCCGACGCGTTTGCGGCCAGACTACGGGAGGTACTCTCGGAGGAGGCAGACGTGGGCAGGCCGTATAAGAAGGCAGAACTACGCCTTGTTGGGCTTAATGACCCGGTCAACCCGGAACGAGTGATGGCGGCCCTTACGGAAAAGACCGGATTGACCCCGGACAAAATCTCGCTGGGGGAAATCAGAGTCGGGCCGTGGGGCTCCAACTCGATACTAGTCCGGCTCCCAGTCGCGCAAGCGAAAACCCTGGTGGACGAGGGTCGGATAGCCGTCGGATGGGCGTACGCGCAGGTAGTGGCACTGGAAAATCTCCCAGTGAGATGTTACAGGTGCTACGGAACGGGTCACACGAAATATACGTGTGACTCCAAGGTGGACCGTAACGCGCTGTGTTTCCGATGCAGCGCGCCAGGTCACCAAGCCGGCACCTGTACGAAGGAGAAGCCGTACTGCGTGGTGTGCGCAGAGGCGAAACTTCCGCACGAACACTACCTGGGTGGAAGAACTTGTAGGCCTCCAATTACGAAGCCGAGACTGGCCCCCTGGACAAGGGCCACCCCAACAGCGGCAGGGCAAAGTGCGCCCATGGATACAGCGGACACCGTAACGGGACCAAATGCCAGTACGACATAGGAAGATCCTCCAGGCGAACCTCAACAACGCCGCCAACGCCCAGGACCTAATGGTCCACCAGATGGCGGAGATCGGCGCTGATGTGGCCATTGCGGCGGAGCCCTATTGCATTCCAGCGAGGACAAATTGGATAGGGTCTACCGACGAGACAGTCGTCATCACTACTCCGGCCAACTCCATCTTGGCCCCAATTTCTCTGCGGGAGCGGGGCGTGGGATACGTAGCCGTTTCATGGGGGGAAATCGCACTCGTGGGGCTGTATTTCTCGCCAAACCGCAGCCGCAGAGATTTTGTTGAGTACGTCGGTAGGATCCAAGGCGTCGTTCGCAGGCTGGCTCCGCTGCAGATCATCGTGGCCGGCGATCTGAACGCCAAGTCTAGGTCCTGGGGCTGCCCTGTGACCACCAACAGGGGAGAGGTCGTGGAGGACTTCATTGTTGAGGCTGGCTTGGTTCTGTTAAACAGGGGGAATGTCAGCACATGCGTGAGGTGGCAGGGGGAGTCCATCGTAGACGTCTCGTTTGCGACCCCCTCCATAGCCTCGCGTATCACAAATTGGAAGGTGCTGGACCATGACACTTTGAGCGACCACCTGTATGTGTCGATCGAAGTGTCCGGCACCCCAATAGCTGACCTTACCCCCCGACAGGGAGTCCGTACAGCGCGTTTCAAGCGCTGGGCGCTGACGCACCTCAACAGGGAAGCCGCAACGGAAGCGGCGATGATGGAGGGCTGGCTGCCGCCACCACACGAAGGCATGGACGTTGACACTAGGGCCGTCAACTTCCGGAGATCGCTTACGAGGATCTGCGACGCCGCGATGCCCCGCGTCGGAGACCGTCCTCAACAGCGAGCCGTGTACTGGTGGTCGGCCGAGATAGCCAACCTCCGCGCCGCTTGTACGTATGCAAGACGGCTGTACCAGAGGTGCCGTCGGCGGCGACACACGCCGGAAGAAGAGGAGGAGCTTTACAGCCGCCTCAATCTAGCTCGATGGGAACTGAAGGTGGAGATTCTGCGGGCAAAGGCACAGGCATGGGAGGAGTTCCTGGCCGATTTGGATAGGGACCCGTGGGGGCGCCCCTACCGCTCAGTCCGGAATCGGATGCGGAACTCGGCGCCTCCCACCGAGTCGTTCCAGCCGGAGCTCCTGACCCGAATCGTGGAGGCCTTGTTCCCGAATCGGGTGTTTGAGGTGGCTCCCTTCGTTGCCCCGGAGCACGATGCGGAGGGGGACCCGCAGTCTATCCCGCGGGTCACGGACGAAGAGCTAGAAGTGGCTATTGACCGCCTTCGCCGTAAGAAAAAAGCGCCGGGTCCGGATGGGGTGCATGGCCGGGTTCTGGCCCTGGCCCTGGACCACATCGGACTGAGGCTTAAAGAGTTGCTGGACGCCTGTCTTGTGCAGGGAAGGTTCCCCCTCATTTGGAAAGAGGGGAGACTGTGTCTTCTGAGGAAGGAAGGACGCCAACCGGACTCTCCATCGGCTTTTCGCCCAATCGTCTTGCTCGACGAGGCGGGGAAGCTGTTTGAGAGGGTGATAGCGTCCCGCATCGTCGAGCATTTGGGCGGCGAGGGCCCAGACATAGAAACGTCTCAGTACGGCTTCCGTCGTGGGAAGTCTACTGTAGACGCAATTCTAGCACTTAGGAGAACAACAGAAGAGGCTGTTGCAAGAGGGGAAAGGGTGTTAGCGGTGTCCTTGGACATCGCTAATGCATTCAACACCCTTCCCTTCAGTGCCATCATAGAGTCCTTGAGGTTCCATAGAGTGCCCTGGTACATTCGGCGGGTGCTCTTGGACTACCTAAACAACAGGTCGGTGCTCTTTCTGGAGCCAGGGGGTGCGCAGATTCGTGCGCATAGCATGGTGTGCGGCGTTCCGCAGGGGTCGGTCCTCGGGCCACTCCTGTGGAATCTAGGATATAATTGGGTGCTGAGGGGGACATTACTTCCCAGAACCAGCATAATTTGCTATGCTGACGACACGTTAGTCACGGCAAGGGGCCGGAACTACGAGGAAGCGTCTCGCAGAGCGGCTGCGGCCGCAACATTGACTGTAACACGGATTCGGCTGTTGGGTTTGGAGGTGGCGCTGCCGAAAACCGAGGCCATCCTCTTCCATGGTCCTCGGGGCAGGCCCCCCAGTAATTCCCATGTTCGGGTGGACGGAGTCCCCATCAGGGTCGGGTCCCAGATCAAGTATTTGGGACTCACCCTGGACAGTCGGTGGACTTTTGAGGCCCATTTCGCCAAGCTCGCTCCGAGGGTGGTCGGAGCGGCTATGGCTTTGTCCAGGCTGTTGCCCAATGTGGGCGGACCCGGCGATAGCTGTCGCAGGCTATACGCCGGGATATTAAGGAGTATGGCACTGTACGGGGCCCCGGTTTGGTCGGATGCCCTATCTCGGAGAAACGTCGCCTGCCTGCGGAGACCGCAGAGGGTAGCGGCTATCCGAGCCATCCGGGGCTACAGGACAGTGTCATTTGCGGCCAGCACGGCCCTAGCGGGCATGCTGCCATGGGAGCTCGAGGCCAAGGTGTTAACCGAGGTCTACGAGCTCCGCGTGGAATGGAGGGCAAGAGGGGAGAGGCCCGCGCAAGCGGAAGTGGAGGGGGCAAGGCGCGAAGCCTACGACATGGCGGTGTGGCAGTGGGAGGAGATGCTGACAACCCCACAGGCCGGAGCCCGCACTGTCGAGGCGATTCGCCCAGTCCTCCAAAGGTGGATCGACAGACCCCATGGGGGGATGTCCTATCGCCTGACACAGATACTTACCGGGCACGGGTGCTTCGGTAAGTATCTGTACCGGATTGGAAGGGAGGAATCCCCAATTTGCCACCAATGTGGGGACGATGAAGACACCGCACAGCATACCCTCGAGGTGTGCAGTGCCTTCGCGTCACAGAGGCGTACGCTGGAGTTGTCGCTGGGTGCGAGGGGCACTCTGGCTCTGCCAGACGTAGTCGCCGCAATGGTGGAAGGGGAGAACAACTGGGCGGCGGTGGCGGGCTTCGCCGCGGAGTGCATAAGCCTCAAGGAGGAGGCTGAACGCGTCCGGGAGGAGTCCGCAAACGCCGCACCAATAAGGAGGAGACGAACAGGGAGGCGGCGACGGAGGTACGCCGACCTGTACCCACCTTAGGGTGACGCCGGGCCGTCCGGCGCAAGTCAGGTTCTGACCTGGCGCGCAGCGATGGCCCGATGACCTGCTAGCAGGGATAGGATTAGGTTAGTTAGGATTAAAGGTGTAGTGTTTGTTAACGTGTCGTAGGTTTAGGTATATATACACAAATGTGTATATTAAATTAAGAAGAATAGTGTATAAGTATGTGTATTAGTTTGTAGGGATTGGGGAGACTATGTCTCCACGAAGGCAAACAGAAGGTGCTTGTCAAAGCAAGTGCGTAGGAGGGGCATTGGCATGGGTATATAATCATACCACCCCAAATGCCCCGGGTCCGATGGACGACAAGTTGTGTTGTCCCTTGTAGTCGTGTGTCTTTGTGGAACCGATACGGTGACTCTACATGCAAGCGACGATGAACAAAAGGATGGCTGACTGGTGGATGTCTTCCTGATGTTCGGAGTGAGCATGGAAGGGTTCCGTACCGGTTGATTGTTTGTTTGTCTATAATTAGGCTAAATAGATGTAATTAGATATTAAATAGGTTGGTACCCTACGTAGGTTAAGGATTGTTGTGTCTGCATGCCCACAAGAGGGTGGGTGTGTTGTGTTCTGTCGTGCCGTGCGCGTAGTTGCCCGTGTGTTGGCGCGTAACCGCTTGCGGTTATAGGTTGGCACATGGGTGACGGGGTGGCTCTCGCGTGGTCAATTCCCCAGTGGATCAGGTCCCGTGACTGCCACTTCAGCCTTATGCTTCGGTTTGGTCCCCCAGGGGTTTAGTGAGTATTCCCCTCCGTCTCGCCCTCCCAGCCGGGACTTCTTCCTGGCAGCTGACTTGGAGCCTCTCTCCTTGTCAGTGGGTGTGGAAAGGCGGACGGGCGAGTCTCACATAATCGGGTGCCTCTTCAAGGTCCGGTAGTCGTAACGACTTCCCCTGGGTCAAAAAAAAAAAAAAAAAAAAAAAAAAAAAAGGTTAGGTTAGGTTAGGTTAGGTTAGGTTAGGTTAGGTTAGGTTAGGTTAGGTTAGGTTAGGTTAGGTTAGGTTAGGTTAGGTTAGGTTAGGTTAGGTTAGGTTAGGTTAGGTTAGGTTAGGTTAGGTTAGGTTAGGTTAGGTTAGGTTAGGTTAGGTTAGGTTAGGTTAGGTTAGGTTAGGTTAGGTTAGGTTAGGTTAGGTTAGGTTAGGTTAGGTTAGGTTAGGTTAGGTTAGGTTAGGTTAGGTTAGGTTAGGTTAGGTTAGGTTAGGTTAGGTTAGGTTAGGTTAGGTTAGGTTAGGTTAGGTTAGGTTAGGTTAGGTTAGGTTAGGTTAGGTTAGGTTAGGTTAGGTTAGGTTAGGTTAGGTTAGGTTAGGTTAGGTTAGGTTAGGTTAGGTTGGGGTGCGAGTTGTCAGATGACCTCCACGTGGTGCATCCCGGGCAACGAGTGGTTCCAACGGTCTCCTTCGGAGAAAGTTGGACCCAGTCGGCTAACATCTGGCAAGGCTTGGCCCCCTTTTGGGGCCTTGCCTCTCCTATGTGCGGCCTACTCTGGGCCGCACTACTCGCTGCTCCTTCTGAGCAGCTTTGAGAGGAGTCGGCGGCGCTCCTTCTGAGCGTCGTCCTTTGTAGGATTTTTGTTGTTGGATACGACCTCGGGGTCGATTGCCGAGTGTCGGGTGTCGGAGGACGAACCTGAGTTGCTGTCGCTCTGCAACTGTCGTTACCTTCGTTGACGGGGGAGGCCCTCAGCTCTGCAACCTCGGGGCTACGGGGGTTCTGTCCTCCCGAGTCGTCCGCCGCTCTGCAACTGTCGTTACCTCGTTGACGTTGGGAGGCCCTCAGCTCTGCAACCTCGGGACGAGGGGGACATCTTTCCGAGTGCCGAGTGTCGTGCATCAACTTCCGTGAGTCGAGGTTTGGGGTTTTTGATGGATTGTGGGGGCCGGAGCCCGAGGTGGACTCTCGGGATCCGGGTCACCAAGACTGGCGGGCCGGAGGAAGGCCGCGCGCTTTGTAGGGTATTGTCTTGTTTTGTCGTTTTTCGTTGTGTTTACTTGTTATGGGTTGAGCGAACGAGTGGTTCCAACGGTCTCCTTGGAGAAAGTTGGACCCATTCGGCCAACATCTTGTAGGCAGGAGCCCCCTTTTGGGGCCCTGACTTTACTATGTGCGTGCCTACTCTGGGCCGCACAACTCGTTGCCCCCATATGGGCAGCTTTGAGAGGAATTGGCGGCGCTTTTTTTGGGTGCCGTCCTTTGTGGGTTTCTGTTGTGGGTCACGACCTAGGGTGTCGGATGCCGAGCGTCGGGTGTCGGAGGACGGACCCGGGTCAGCGTAGGTGGCCTGCGGGCTGTTACCGGAGAGTCGTTACCGGAGTCTGTTACCAGAAGACGATTACTGGCTGGACTGCGGGAAAGTCTCTGGGAGAGGCACGGGGGGGCCCGGGAGAGCTGCAGGGGCATCGGCGGGGCGGCGGGAATGTCTTTCCGGGGGCCGAGTGTGAGGCTTTGACTCCTTAGAGTTGAGGTTTGGGGACTTGGTTTGAGTGGGGTCGGAAACCGAGCCCGAGTCAGATTTGGTCTGGGTCTGAGTCTGGGTCGGGGTCCGGGTCGCTAAAGAAGGGCAGGCGGGCTGGAGGAAGGCCGCGCGTTTTTGTTGTGTTTGTGTTGTTGTAGGGGATGCGGAGACTTGTCTCTGCTGGACCGGAAAGTGGGGCGCTTGCAGATGCAAGTGCGTGTGTAGTAGGGCATTGGCATGGGTATCTGACCGTACCCTCCCAAATGCCCAG